>CAHIKZ030003595.1:1632500-1652500 GCA_903632075.3 Acanthosepion pharaonis | reverse complement strand
AATAATGAAGAGTGTATACAGCCAGAATTTTTCCCTTCCTTTACGCCATTTATCTTCTATCTTACTATGCTTCGCGAGTTGTATAATGGATAGCGGCTCAAAATTTGACATTTGAGAACGGAGTTCGAATTTCAATGGAGTGATTTAGAATCACTTACGCGCAAATACACTTGGGAAATGTATGAATATGTCACCTCTCCTAAGCTATTGGTACGTGATAGGACTTGTAAAGGGTTGATAAGCACCCCCCAAAAAAAAAATTAATCAATCAATGCTATACTTAACAAACGCCAGTAACACTAGGATTTGATAGGATGCTCCTGCACCATACCTCAGTTAAATGCCATACGTGATAGAAGCTTGAGCTATCATGTCTCTTTCGATCCATTACTGATTAGGTAGTTTTTCCCGCAGTAGATTACGGTTACTTTCTGTGGTAGACTGGTTGACAACCAAGGCGATAGGACCCAGTTTCCCCTGATAATTAACCCATAGCTGGAGAGAGAAAAGTCGATTCATACCTCCCCCAAGGTTATTTGTGCTTAAGTAAATATAAAGGACATAACTGGAATTCGAACTCGGCCCTCTGATTTCTCATTCTGAGACGTTATCCATAACACTTTTTGAGACAATAGGTATTATAAGAAGATATCCATAATTGTGTGTTATACAAGTACATAGCTAATAAATCTTTCTTTTTAAGATTAGAATTTGATCGACTGAATCGAAATGTCGCCATTTTAAGATTATTGATGTGGGCCTGAATTTCACCGAAAACAGCAAATTGAATTGATTCTTTATATCTAAAAATAATTGTTGATGGTTCTTTTATATTGTCCTTGTCCCTTTGGGTCGAGCGTTCCTGAACAATTTTAATCCTTCTGTCTGAGCTCCTGGGTCATAATTAAAAAATAAATGGTATGTAATGTTTCACGGTAGATATAAAAATAGTTACAAGTGTTTACCTAATGTTCAACCGCTGGCTGCGCATTAAGTCATTTTTCTCTACCACTGTTCAACAGGTGGATGAACATTACGTCATTTTTCCCTACAACCTGTCATCCGGTGGCTGGACATTACGTCATTTTTCCCTACAACCTTTCATCCGGTGGATGGGTATTGAATCATTTTTCTCTACCACTGTACAACAGGTGGCTGAACATTACGTCATTTTTCCCTACAACCTGTCATCCGCTGGCTTAAGAACATTTCAACATCAATTTTTCCCCCTACAACCTGTCATCCGGTGGCTGGGCATTTTTCCTACCACCACTTTTTTTCTTTTTCTGCCACTGTTCAACAGGTGGCTGAACATTACGTCATTTTTACCTACAACCGTTCATCCGGTGGCTGGACATTAAATCATTTTTCTCTACCACTGTTCAACAGGTGGCTGAACATTACGTCATTTTTCCCTACAACCCGTCATCCGGTGGCAACATTAAATCTGTCATCCGCTGGCTGAACATTACGTCATTTTCCCTACAACCTGTCATCCGGTGGCTGAACATTTTTCTCTACATCATTTTCCCATTTTTTCCTACAACCTGTCATCCGGTGGCTGAACATTGCGTCATTTTTTCTACAACCTGTCATCCAGTGGCTGGGCATTAAGTCATTTTTCTCTGCCACTGTTCAACAGGTGGCTGAACATTTTACGTCATTTTTACCTACAACCGTTCATCCGGTGGCTGGACATTAAGTCATTTTTCTCTACCACTGTTCAACAGGTGGTTGAACATTACGTCATTTTTCCCTACAACCTGTCATCCGCTGGCTGAACATTACGTCATTTTCCCTACCCTGTCATCCGGTGGCAACCTGTCATCCGGTGGCTGAACATTACATCACTTTTCCCCAGTGGCTGGGCAACCTGCCATCCGGTGGCTGAACATTGCGTCATTTTTTTCTCTACCAACCTGTCATCCCTAGTGGCATCCGGGGCTGGGCATTAAGTCATTTTTTCTGCCACTGTTCAACCGGTGGCTGAACATTACGTCATTTTTAACCTACAAACCGTTCATCCGGTGGCTGGACATTAAATCATTTTTCTCTGCCACTGTTCAACAGGTGGCTGAACATTACGTCATTTTTCCCTACAACCTGTCATCCGGTGGCTGGACATTAAGTCATTTTTCTCTACCACTGTTCAACAGGTGACTGAACATTACGTCATTTTTCCCTACAACCTGTCATCCGGTGGCTGAACATTACGTCATTTTCCCTACAACCTGTCATCCGGTGGCTGGGTATTGAATCATTTTTCTACCACTGTACAACAGGTGGCTGAACATTACGTCATTTTGGACATTAAGTCATTTTCTCTACCGTTCATCCGGTGGCTGGACATTAAGTCATTTTTCTCTACCACCTGTTCAACCGGTGGCTGAACATTACGTCATTTTTCCCTACAACCTGTCATCCGCTGGCTGAACATTACGTCATTTTCCCTACAACCTGTCATCCGGTGGCTGAACATTACATCATTTTTCCCTACAACCTGTCATCCGGTGGCTGAACATTGCGTCATTTTTCCCTACAACCTGTCATCCAGTGGCTGGGCATTAAGTCATTTTTCTCTGCCACTGTTCAACAGGTGGCTGAACATTACGTCATTTTTACCTACAACCGTTCATCCGGTGGCTGGACATTAAGTCACTTTTCTCTACCACTGTTCAACAGGTGGCTGAACATTACGTCATTTTTCCCTACAACCTGTCATCCGGTGGCTGAACATTACGTCATTTTCCCTACAACCTGTCATCCGGTGGCTGGGTATTGAATCATTTTTCTCTACCACTGTACAACAGGTGGCTGAACATTACGTCATTTTTCCCTACAACCGTTCATCCGGTGGCTGGACATTAAATCATTTTTCTCTGCCACTGTTCAACAGGTGACTGAACATTACGTCATTTTTCCCTACAACCTGTCATCCGGTGGCTGAACATTACGTTAAACCTGTCATCCGGTGGCTGGGCATTAATTTTTTCTCTACCACTGTTCAACAGGTGACTGAACATTACGTCATTTTTTCCCTACAACCTGTCATCCGGTGGCTGGACATTAAGTCATTTTCTCTCATCCACTGTTCATTTTTCAGGTGGCTGAACATTACGTCATTTTTCCCTACAACCTGTCATCCGGTGGCTGAACATTGCGTCATTTTTCCTGCAACCGTTCAACCGGTGGCTGGACATTACGTCATTTTTCTCTACCACCTGTCATCAACAGGTGGCTGAACATTACGTCATTTTTCCCTACAACCTTCATCCGGTGGCTGGGCATTAAGTCATTTTTCTCTGCCACTGTTCAACAGGTGGCTGAACATTACGTCATTTTTACCTACAACCGTTCATCCGGTGGCTGGACATTAAGTCATTTTTCTACCACTGTTCAACAGGTTACTGAACATTACGTCATTTTTTTTCCCTACAACCTGTCATCCGGTGGCTGAACATTACGTCATTTTCCCCTACAACCTGTCATCCGGTGGCTGGGTATTGAATCATTTTTCTCTACCACTGTACAACAGGTGGCTGAACATTACGTCATTTTTCCCTACAACCGTTCATCTGGTGGCTGGACATTAAGTCATTTTTCTCTGCCACTGTTGAACAGGTGACTGAACATTACCTCATTTTTCCCACAACCTGTTCATCCGGTGGCTGGACTGAACATTTTCGTTCATTTTCCCGTCATTTTTTACCTACCTGTCATCCGGTGGCTGGGCATTAATCATTTTTCTCTACCACTGTTCAACAGGTGACTGAACATTACGTCATTTTTCCCTACAACCTGTCATCCGGTGGCTGAACATTACGTCATTTTCCCTACAACCTGTCATCCGGTGGCTGGGTATTGAATCATTTTTCTCTACCACTGTACAACAGGTGGCTGAACATTACGTCATTTTTCCCTACAACTGTTCATCCGGTGGCTGGACATTAAGTCATTTTTCTCTGCCACTGTTCAACAGGTGGCTGAACATTACGTCATTTTTCCCTACAACCTGTCATCCGGTGGCTGGACATTAAGTCATTTTTCTACCACTGTTCATCTGGTGGCTGAACATTACGTCATTTTTCTCTACCAATGTTCAACAGGTGGCTGAACATTACGTCATTTTTTCCTACAACCTGTCATCCGGTGGCTGAACATTACGTCATTTTCAACCTGAACAACCATTTCATCCGGTGGCCGGTGGCTTGAATTAAATTTTTTTCTCTACCACTGTTCAACAGGTGGCTGAACATTACGTCATTTTTCCCTACAACCTGTCATCCGGTGGCTGAACATTGCGTCATTTTTCCCTACAACCTGTCATCCGGTGACTGGGCATTAAGTCATTTTTCTCTACCACTGTTCAACACGTGACTGAACATTACGTCATTTTTCCCTACAACCTGTCATCCGGTGGCTGAACATTACGTCATTTTCCCTACAACCTGTCATCCGGTGGCTGAACATTACGTCATTTTTCCCTACAACCTGTCATCCGGTGGCTGAACATTACGTCATTTTTCCCTACAACCTGTCATCCGGTGGCTGAACATTACGTCATTTTCCCTACAACCTGTCATCCGGTGGCTGGGTATTGAATCATTTTTCTCTACCACTGTACAACAGGTGGCTGAAGATTACGTCATTTTTCCCTACAACCTTTCATCCGGTGGCTGGACATTAAGTCATTTTTCTCTGCCACTGTTCAACAGGTGGCTGAACATTACGTCATTTTTCCCTTCAACCGTTCATCCGGTGGCTGGACATTAAGTCATTTTTCTCTACCACCGGTAAAACGGTGGTCAGGCCTCAAGGGGTTGATGATGATAAAATATTTTAAATTTTTCTTTTTTGTCTAAATTTGATTCCATAAATAAAGACAAGAAATCTTTTTTAATACTTCTCTAAAAAGAAATTTTTTTAAAAATCCATAATTTCACTAAGGATCGCCACAATTTTCTATCCTTTTTAGGTCATAGTAAGGTCTTTTTTTATTTGGGTGTGGTGCTATCCAACCCAATCCCTGTTCTGTCATCCATTTACACAGTCACTTTCTGTAGGTTACTCTAGTCCTGTGAGTGCCAAATTCTCCAAACCCCCTTTACTCATTACGTGTCGTAAAAACTTCAAGTGTCTCTTTCCGATACTAAAATATCTATTCTTTCTGTTTCTATTTTTTCTTAAAACTTCCACCTTACTCACATGCTCAGTCTATAATACCCTTTTCGTTATAAGTAAGAAGATTGTCCAGCTTTCCATGTCCCATCGGAAGACATATTATATAACTGTTCACTACTTTTTTCTTCGCCTTTAAGGAAATTTTCCTGTTTCTTAATAGTTTGCTTAATTTTTGGAAGGCATTTTTCTCTATTTGCTGATTTCGTTGTCACATTTTCCGTCCCCTCTTAAAACACTACCTAGATATTTAAAATTTACGTACTTGCTTGATTTAGCGTCTTGAATTTATTTTAGGATTGATATAAAATAAATAAAATATTTCTTTCGCTTCGATCAGCTTTATTATAAAAGAAAAAGAAATAAAAAATGCAAAGTTTGGAACTGGTTGAATGTTGTTTGACAAGTTATGAGGTTAATAAAATGTTCCCTAAGTACAAGGAGAAAGTAAAAAATTTATTTATTTTTTATTTTTCAAATTGGAAGAAAACAGACGATCCTTTAAAAAATATTGTTGACGTGTCAGACACATTGAACGCCAATGGCCGACAATTTCCTTTCCTGACATCATTGCAATCGTTCAATGCGCTATTCAATCATGGTTTCTCTGACCAAACACGACAGTTTACACAAAAATCGTTCCTTCTATTCGTCTCTTTGCTTTCGTCGAAGAAGAAATCCAGTACACATCTTTATAGGATTTAAACATTGTGCAACCAAGTTTTTATTTGTTTATCGGTCTTTGTATCGAAGAAACGAAAAAAAAAGCCATTTTTAAAAGAAATTTAATATAATCACTGTTTATCATACAAATGAATCATTTTCTTTCTATATATATATATATATATATATAAATAAATAAAAAATAAATAAATAAAAATGTATATGCGTTTATATAGATACAAATATTTTTAAGTAAATGTTCTATTTATTATAAATAGTATTAACAACATTCAATATATGTTCAATATCCAAGAAATTTCATAGAAAATATGCATCCTTCGACTGGAATCGAACCTGTATCCTACACGGGACTCTCTTATAGCCTGACGTGCTATACCATTCAGCTACAGAGGAAGCGTCTGGCTAATAAGATCAAATTACTGTTTTAAAACAAATTTTCCATGATTTCTCGCGAACGCTCATATCTGCTCGAAGCGTATCTTAATGTAAACAAATGACATATGAAATGGACTAAGTCCGACAATTATTTAATATGTTTTCTGTTTTTACGTTGTTTTTATAGATAAAAATATTCTTAAGTAAATGCTCTGTTTATAATAAACACTATTAACAACATTTACCGGCCTGAATGTCCGAGAAACTAAAATGTTTCTACAAGATATTTAAGAAAAGGCTAAAATGACAACCAACCTCGCTACCCGTGTTTCGACCACTTGCCTGAAAAGATCTCAAAAACAACATATCAGAGAACGATCGGTTAAGAGCACGTCAGGCTATATGACTGTTCCGTATAGGATATAGGTTCGATTCCTGTCGGAGGACGCATATTTTCTATGAACATTTCTCGGACACTCAGGCCGGTAAATGTTGTTAATACTGTTTATTATAAACAGAGCATCTACTTAAATATTTGTATCTATAAAAAGAACGTATAAACATAAAAATGCCTTATATATATATATATATATATATATATATATATATATATATATATATATGTAGTCACCAATGAGGCAACGCAGTAGTACTTGCCACCTGGTTGGGTTACCGGCAACTAAACCGTATTAACAGGATGAGAAACAAGACCTGTCAAAGGGTGGATTGAGTTCCATATCTATGGATGGATGTATGTATGTATGTTTAGCTGGCCACTCGTATTCGAGGATACCCGTCTCCTAGGATGGCTAATCAATCCCTGTTGCAGACGCTTGCTCAGGGGCATTTGTGTTTGTTCAACACACACAAAGCCTACCTGTGGTTTATACTGTAACTATGCTGAGCTGACATTAGTTACAGTTTCTGGTTACAGTTACAGTTTCTGGGAAAGAGCATGTTATCTAGTGTGATCAACAATTTGAACATGGCCAGCACTCTCAAGCTCTCGGTCACGATGACTTGTGGCTTCTTGCTTCCGTCTACCCAATTTCACTCACAGATGAGCGTTCGGTTAGCAAGGTCGATTTTACTGGTTTTAAACACAGTTCTCCATGATTGTCTCTCATTCATTCGTATCTGCTCACTGCGTATCCAAATGTAAACAAATGACGTCATACATTGTGAAATGGACGAAGTCCGACAATTATTTAGCCGAAAGCTTAGACTGGATTAAAAAATATGGATCAATATTGTGATATTCTTTCTTCGTTTAATGATAATGTTATTAAGCTTATCAGACGTTATGAAAAGAATTTACATAAAATAAATAGACAACTCTTGTCTATATTATTTAATGAAAATTCGCTTGAGGATGAAATGGAACTAACGTCTTTAATTTAATTACAAAATCAAATTCGGAGCTTTTAGCTTCCATTTTTGAAACATGGTTAGAACTGTGTAGCGAAAAAAAACCATATTTTAAATCAATTTATTTATAATATATATAATAAAAAGGCTTAAACACTAATATTCCATGGTCATAATTTAGAAGAAGAGGATTAATACCTTTCCCAAGTTTATTAGCGCGTGAGTGAATGTAATGAATTCGACCTCGGCTCTCCGATTCCTTAATCCGAGCCGCTATCCACTAATCCATATATATATATATATATATATATATATATATATATATATATATATATATATATATATATAGAGATAGTATGTAAATATAAAAGTGAAAATTGAAGTCAACATTCAGAGGCGACAGGCTGTTTCATGCTTAGACGCAATCGTCAGGCGGCCTGACGATTGCGTCTAGCATATATATATATATATATATATATATATATATATATATATATATATATATATATAAGTGTGTGCGTAACTGGCTCTCAAACTTAATAGTTTGTGGACATGTGCATAAGTCCTGTTACTGTTGTTTGTTTGTTTTTTTAATTTGTTATTTTGCGTAAATGTTATGTTTGTCGATGTAATGATAATGAACGTATATTGTCTGCTTTTTGCTTAACCTGCAGCGTAATCAGGGAATTTCAAAGAATTATTTGGTCATCGAAAGTATTTTCAACATGAAAAGCTGTAATATTTACAGCCGTCTGTTAGAGAAACAAACACTTAGTCGTGCCATCAAGTCCTGCTATTCAGGTTAGAAAAACACTCTGAACAATCACCATTATTTCTTTCCTTCTCATGGGACAGACATTTGTTTAAAAAGATTTAAAAAATCTATAAAGATGTCTTCATCCACCCAATGTGTATCCCAAGATACGCTTTTATGAAATAAAATTCAGCCTAGATTCTTCTAAAAAAAAATATGGCGGACAATTGAAATGGGCGGATCTCAACAGACGATATTTTTTCCCTCCCACTTTTTTTTTTTTTAATTACAAAAGACGGTGACTAATGTAAAATGAGAAACGTGTGTCCGGAATGATAACGAAGTTTGGGTCGTCATCTGACATACAAATGACGCAAAGTGTGGAACATCCACTTTGTGTCATGTGTTTTCAAAATAATATATTGTGTTTACATAACCCAGAACCGCGAAGTTCATCAAAGAAGGCTTTATATATATATATATATATATATATATATATATATATATATATATGGGGGTTCAATTTGAATAATCAAAGATCTTTGCTAAAAGCTTTTTTTGCCGAAACTATTCTTACTGGTTATGTAAGAATAAGATATTAACCGGAAGTATCAATAATCATGATTATTGCTACTTCCGGTTAATATCTTATTCTTTACTAATTATCAAAATGATATTATATATATATATATATATATATATATATATATATATATATATATATATATATCCAAATGAAAGAAAGAAAGAACAGATGAAGTAAAATTCGGCTGTTCATAGCATTTACCTTTTAAAAAGTGCTCAATGCAAAGTAGAGCAGCATATTATTATAATAGAATATCATCTGTTCTTTCTCTCATTTTGATATTTTGATCCCTTCATAGTAGAGTACTTTCTACATTTATTCTTTTACATTATATATATATATATATATATATATATATATATATATATGATATTGAGCACTTTATCCCATTAATATAGCACATCTTAAGACTTTCTTTATTATATATATATATATATATATATATATATATATATATATATATATATATATATTACAATGAATCATTTATACAAAAGTTAAAAGTAAAGTTAGCGTTGTTATCAATAACACATTTAAAAAAATAAATTCGAAACGCATTATATTTTTTCGTCTCGGATGCTACCTGAATTTTACCAAAAACAAAATAATTTCCATGCCTGAAGATGACTGAACGTGCAGTCGAAAGTACTTGCGTATTTAAGGAAGACCTGATACACTGTATAATTTTAAAAAACAAGGATCATAACATTCATCGAGTGATTGGTAGCTTAATGCATCTTTAAAATTTTGTTAGCGAAGGGATTTCACCATTTTATATCATTAACTTTACTAATTTTAATTTTTGTATGAATAATTCATTGTAATGTAAATTGTACTTCAAGTGGAACTCATGCATAAGATCCATTGCTAAAGACGCTGGAAAAATGGTCAGCAACCTATACCGCACCAGTAAGTATCTGACTCTTCCTGTTATCCTCTACGTTTATAAGAGCCAGATCAGGCCGAAAATGGAGTATTGTTGCCATATTTGGGCAGGAGCTGCCGAGATCTCACTCTCCGGACTCTATAGAATCCAGACGCGTCTCCTAGTTCTTGTAGGTGATAAATTATTTTCCACCTTCTAACCTCTCTCTCACGCAGTCGGATTGTGGCAAGCCTCTCGCTGCTCTATCGCAACTTCCACGGAAAGTGCTCAGACGAACTACATTCCTTAGTTCCAGCCCCTTTTCTCAAAGATGAGACGTCGCAAGCATTTCGCTGCTATATCGCTATCTCTACGGAGAATCATCCTCATTTAATTCGCATCCCTCTTGGTGAGATGCAAGTTTCACTCAAGCAGCTTCTTCCCCCGAACCACTGCCTTGTGGAACCGACTCCCAAGAGGATGCTTCCCCGATCAATACAATCTTAACTTGTTTAACTCTAGGGTTAACCGTCATCTTTGACATATATTCGCATAAGCTGTGTCGCTTATTCAGGAAATGGTCAGTTCCCTGTACCACTCCAGTAACTACCTCCCCACTTCCTGTTACCCACAAGAGCCAAATCAGCCCGAAAATAGCGTACTGCTGTCATATATAGGCAGCAACCGCTTTGTCGCTTATTCTGTATCCTTCAAATTCGAGTGGCTCCAGGCCCTGTACCGAGTCAACACCACTGAAAAGAAAAAAACAAAAAAAAGTAAACCCTTGTGTCTTAGTGGCTTTATTGCCTTATTTTGGGGTGAAATGATTAAAATAATTTTTTCTCTTCAATTTCTTGTGCACCTAATAACCCTACTAATGTTTTCCTATATTGGAATAAAATTCCAATAAGTAGGCATTTACTAGTTAATAATAAAAATGATAAATGTTGAAGCTTGGATAAGCATGGAATAATAATAATACAACACAAAATGTACGTAAACAAAATGTATTGAAACAAGGAAAAGGTACACAATATTTACAGTTAGTTTTGGTATATTCTTGGGAAGACTGTTCCTGTAGAATGGGTTGAATTAATCGCAGTCGGGCAGAGTCTCTGGATTGGATCTCTTGTTACTCCCCTCGTCTTCCCGGTACCAACCCATATTTATATGGTCGGTACTCCACTATGTAAATTAGGTGGATCGTACCACAACAATAAATTAATTCGTTTTCTTCAGCTTATCAACTATTTGTAGGTTATTTAAAGCCAGAAAATATTTTCAGATAAAAAGAATTTGTTTTTTGGAAATAATAAGATTTTGTGATACAATGATATTTTTTAAAGCAAATGACCCCAAGCAACGCGGGAGTGCCACTAACACGCAACGGGTTACAGAGAGTGATAGTAAGAGTAAAGAGGAGTGTTTGGGAAAAGGATAAAGAGAAGGACAGGGATCAAGGTCAAGGCATCAGGAGATGTCGATTGACATTACATTTGAATATTTGAAGATTATAGCTATCAGGGAAGCAAGTGATAGGAAAGGAGTTCCATTGACGAGAGGTGCGAGATAAGAAGCTGTTGGAGTAGAAGAGATGGTTATATTTAGTTGTTTCGACAGTGAAAGGGTGGGACCGAGATGCCAACCTAGCAGTACGCTTAAATTCATACAGTTTGGGAACCAGAAAAAGTAACTTGTTGGAACAGTTGCCATGAAATTACTTGTAGAAAAGACAGAGGGAAGCCACAGCACGTGTGCGAGATAGTGATTGTAGATGGGATGCCAGATCAGGACCAATCACATTGCATATCCGTCTGTGGATTTTGTCTGGGACCTCGAAATGAACAGCGGGAGCACCAGACCATATATGGCAGCAGTATTCCATGCATAGACGAATGGTTGATTTGTAGATTTGAAGGATGGACTCCGGCGAGAAGAACCTTCTGGCGCGACACAGAGAACCAAAATTAACCCATAGCTAGCGAAAGAACAAAAGGGTTCATACCTTTCCCAAGGGTATTTGCGCGTAAGTGAATATAACGAACCCAACTGGAATTGGAACTCGGCTCTCTGATTTCCAATTCCGAGCCTTTATTCATTACACCACCCGCACATCCAAGGTTACAGTACCTGGTATTCCCAAGCGGTCACCCATCTAGGTAATGACCAGGCTCGACATTGCTTAACTTAGGTGATCGCACGGGCACCGTGGTTTCAACGTGATCTGGCCGGAAGCAAAATAATACACGAATCAAGTATTAATGTTTAATTTTTCCCTATTAATGGCGACCGTAATGTCCGATATTAATCATAAAAATAAAAATTCGGTATTGTTTATATGTTTCTAAAATCCAGAAATAATTATATTATTATATTATATTATAATTCTGTTTGCTCATCTCTTACGTCCTGCCAATATATCATAAATAATAGACTATTCTGTTTTGATCACGGGGGAAAGGCGGAAAAGACATATCAGAGACGCTGCTTGGTTTCAGTGAGAAAAAGAAAGAAAGAAACTCTTATGGTCCGGTTCTTTGTACCCCGGGTGATAGTCCAAGGTAAAACCAATAAAGAAGAACTCGAAGGCGGATATGGAATAACACAGATATATTACAAACAGGAATATATACAGAGGAATAAGATAGTCTTAGTACAAACAATCAGGTTTAGTAGTAATGGTTTGAACGCGACTCTGTTTCGGACTGCCTCTGACTCGACTGACTGACTCGCTCGCTCTGACTGACTGACAGACTTCTGACGGACTTCAATCCAGACTTCAGACTGAACCGTATTTAGTCACCCCCCCCCCCGACGAGGGCATCATGTGGCACAAGGCCGGTTTAACGTGGAATCTCAAAAATATGCCCTTTGAGCCCGTATAAACGGGTTCAGGGTCGGTTTACCTCCCCGAAAGTGACTCCGCCCTTCGGCGTAGCCTCGTTCGGGTTCCTCCCCGCCCGAAGGCAGAGAGTTTAACCGATCAGCCGGTCTCCCGACTTCGGACTGAACTCCCTGCTTCCTCTTGAGGCGCAATATTTATTACGTATGGAATAGTCCATTATGTTATTATGGGTAAGGTCCCATAACAGAAAGAAAGAAAGAAAGAAAGAAAGAAAGAAAGAAAGAAAGAAAGAGGGAAAGAAAGAAAGCAAGAAAGAAAGATGTGTCTAACATAGTCTGCCAATATCTAATAAATAATGGACTATTCCGTTTTGATCGCGGGTGAAAGACGGAAAAGACATATTAGAGACGCTGCTTGGTTTCAGTGAGGAAAAGAAAGAAAGTCTAACGTCTTCTACCAATACCTTATAAATAATGTACTATTCCGTTTTGATCACGGGTGAAAGACAGAAAAGACATATCAGAGACGCTGCTTGGTTTCAGTGAGAAAAAGAAAGATAAAAAATTAGAAAGAAAGAAGTGTTTAACCTCTGATTCATTTAAATGGAAAAAGTTCTCATTTTTATCCACTTTCATTTGTACCCCCTTACTTCTTAAAATAACGACCAGCATTCATATTTATGACTGTAATTGCAATATTTTGTTAAAGTTGTTAAGCTCAAATATTTGACGACGTGATTGGGGAATTTCTACAGATATTTTGTTGTCGTAGAACTCGCCATCAACTTATTCCATTATTAACTTAATAATTAAGATTCATCAGAAAATCAAAATAGGAAAACGGTGAAATGTTCACGGTTATTTCTAGTAGCTTTATAAAAGTCCGATATTATTTATCGGTTTTATGTTTAACCCTCTAAACTATGGGTTAAATAGCAAGACAGACTGGGTTCTGTAGCCTTGGTTTGTAACCAGTCTACAGCAGAAAGAAACGGCGTCCTACTGTGTGAATTCTTCTGCTTAGTCAATCATGAATTGAAAAGAGCCATGATCACCTAAGCGTCCATCGGGAAGGAATCTATAACCCATTCATGTCCAACGTCCAAATAATGGAATGGTGGATATTAATAGACTAAAAGACATGAAAATGGATAAATCATGTTAATTGTCTATTGTCCTCATCTTTACTTCCACGTTCACGACGTTTCAGCCGTTGTACGATTCGGCCTTTTTCAGGGGATATTTGTTGGAATATCGAAAATGGTAAAAAAAAATGGTTACTGAGACATTAGGTTTATAAGCTTCCAAAAATTCAACCGCATGGAAACATGGCCCAGTAGATAAAAGCGTTGATTGATTGATCCAAAAAGTGACTTGATCCAAAGAGTTTTGAGTTCAATCCCTGGCGTCAGCGAAGTGAATAAAAAACTTGGAGAGTTATCTAGTTTAGAACAAAATGTGGCCTAAATAAAGAGTTCAGTTCGCAATTCCAGTAAGTATTACCTGAAGAAGGACGGAACGTGCAATGGCCGAAACATCGTGAATGTGTCACTAAAGAAGAGGACAACATTCCGAATGGTGTAAATAGTTACAATACCTCAGCTCAGAAATATAGACAGATTCTGCAGAAGGCCGGAGTTTACAACAGCCGAAACGTCGTGAATGTGTCAAAAAGATGAGGACATTTCGAGTGGTGTAAATAGTTACAATACCTCAGCTCAGAAATATAGACAGGTTCTGCAGAAGGCCAGAGTTTACAACAGCCGAAACGTCGTGAGTGTGTCGGTAAAGATGAGGACAACATTCCGAATGGTGTAAATAGTTACAATACTTCAGCTCAGAAATATAGACAGATTCTGCAGAAGGTCGGAGTTTATAACAGCCGAAACGTCGTGAATGTGTAATTAAAGATGTGGACAACATTCCGAATGGTGTAAATAGTTACAATACCTCATCGCATATAGAGCTGAATTATCCTGAATCCATGATTTTTTTCCGACTACATGAATTTAAGCATGCTACTAGATTGGTATCTAGGTCTCACCCTCTTACTTTTGAAGTAGCTAAACGCAACCGTCACATCTACACCAACAGTTTCTTTTCTTGCACTTCCTGTCCATGGAACTCCCTTCCGTTTCCTTGCTTCCCTGATAACTAAAATCTTCAAAAATTTAGGTGCAACGTCAATCGCCATCTACTATCTACTTGAATCCCGTTCATCTTTTGTCCTTTCCTCAATCCTCCCTATACTCAGTCTTTTCTCTCACTTTCACTCCCTGTAAACCCTTGAGTACTAGTGGCATTCTCACCTTGCTTGGGGTGAAATGATTAACAAAATTTAAATGCAACATCCATCGCCACCTTCTATCTTCTTGAATCCCGTTCATCTTTTGTCCTTTCCTCAATCCTCCCTATACTCAGTCTTTTCTCTCACTTTCACACCCTGTAAACCCCTGCGTACTAGTGGCATTCTCACCTTGCTTGGAGTGAAATGATTTTTTTTAAAAAGATATTTTTCATTGAAATTTTTTTTTTTCATTAAACATTCTATTTTCGCGGAAATATATATTTTTTATTTCCTTTGCAGGTTCAGTTCGGCAAAAATGACGGTAAATGCGGCATTTGTGGCGACCCCTACGATGGGTACCGGGAAAGTGAAGCCGGGGGTCCCTTTGCTCAAGGGATCATCACCAGAACATACAAAACGGGGGGTATTTTAAATGTCCTCGTACAAATCACAGCAAATCATAAAGGATACTTTGAGTTTCACCTTTGCCCCCATAACAACCCCAAAAGGAGAGTAACACAAGAATGCCTCGATAGGTAAGCGTTTTTTATGCTGAATACAAGGCTCGAGTGTCACTCAAGGTAGAGGGTTACTTAATAAGGTGTGTGATATGAATGTAGGAGGAGGTAGTAGGTTTGATTGATTTGGGTTTATCAACCCTTTACAGATAATTTGAATCCACAATATATTTTTAGATTGCAAGATTTTTTTCAGAGATGTTAATGCTTTACTACTGAGATTTCTGTGGGTTAACCCATGTCTTTTGGGAAAAAAGAGGTGAATTCATAACTTTCCCATGGTATTTACGCGTTAAAAAAATATAACAGACCCGATTGGAATCTGACCTTGACTTTTCTGATTTCCAATTCCGAGCTGTTGACCATTGTCCAAGACTGAAGAGTTTACATCTATATCTATAAAAGGCAAGATGTGTGTGTGTGTGTGTGTGTGTGTGTGTGTGTGTGTGTGTGTGTGTGTGTGTGTGTGTGTGAGGAATGCACGGCCGCAATTTTCGACGGATTTGCACCAAAATTTACATGCACATGTTCCAGAGTTAGCGGGAAGGCCAAGACCGACTTTGCATTTCCCAACTCCCATCGATAGTGGAAATAATCGATTTTTTCATGCTTCTACGGCAGTTTTCATGTAGTTTGCGGCCATTTTCTACTGGCCAGAGTGAGAGCCTATTAGGTGGCTGCCACGAATAGCCAGGAAGATTCTATTGACCAGCGTGAGAGCCAACAGCTGACTGACACGAATGTTAAATTCGCTTGCTTAAACTCAATGTTGATTCTGATTCCGCAGAACTGGGTTGGGTATGAAAAAGTATTTGTTGTTAACATTCTTTTTTCATTCGGTTTTTCCAGTTACGAGTCCTTTTTTAAAGCTGATCGTTCTGTGTTCATTTTGTTTAGTTCTTTTTTCGTGACAGATTTAATGTTTAGTATAGAGCTTAGAAAAAATCCGCAGTGTGAGATAGGCAAGAAGTAAGGCATGTAGCAACATCAGCACGGCAAAGGGCATGCCTTTAAAGGCAAGGAAGGGCAAAAATATTTTAAGTCAAGTCATAGCGATTGCTGTATGAGTCGTACGATTTTTGAATGAAGCACGGGCAACGCCGGGCCATGCTGCTAGTCACTAACTAAACACCGAATTTTATTCTTTTGTGTTTAAAAAAGGGCAAAATGCCTGATTTACTATTGAGACAAGAGTAAATGGTAGAACCTCGAGATGAACAGCAGGGTCAGCAGACCATATATGGTAACAGTATTCAATGCATGGACGTATATTAGATATGTTGATGTGAAAGATGGACTCAGACGAGAAAAATCTTCTGGTGAGACACAGAGAACCAACTTTCCTTGCAGGTCAGTGGAAAACGTGAGATCAAAAAGGGCGCAGAGAGGCGCTCTCATGGAGTTGAGCAACAACCATGCTGATATGAGGCAGGGACGTTTCTCTATGGTCAGTAAATGACAGCAGTTTCGTTTTGGAGGCATTAACATTTACAAGCCATTTCCTGCCCCAGTAAACCACAGATTGGATGTCGTTTTCGAGATCAACGGCCAGGTTAACTTTGTCAGAAATGCTGGATTTACTATTGAGACAGGAGTAAATGGCAGTGTCGTCTGCGTAGATGCCGAATTGAGAACTGAAGACATCAGGAAGATCGTTGATGAGGATCAGAAACAGTGGAGGACTCAGGATATAGCCTTGGGGTTGTTTTGTTTGTTTTACGGTATATCGACCTCAATAGGTTATTTAATGACGGTAAAATTTTTAGGATAGATTCGTATGAATAGAATATGTATTCTTTGGTTTAGATTGGTTTGGTTTATTTTGCTTTACAACATATCAACCTCAATGGGTTATTTAATGCTGACAACATTTTTAGGATAAATTCGTATGAATAGAATATGTATTCATTGTTTTAGATTGGTATATTTTATTTTGTTTCACGGCATATCAACCTCAATGGGTTATTTAATGCTGACAACATTTTTAGGATAGATTCGTATGAATAGAATATGTATTCATTGGTTTAGATTGGTATATTTTATTTTGTTTCACGGCATATCAACCTCAATGGGTTATTTAATGCTGACAACATTTTTAGGATAAATTCGTATGAATAGAATATGTATTCATTGTTTTAGATTGGTATATTTTATTTTGTTTTTACGGCATATCAACCTCAATGGGTTATTTAATGCTGACAACATTTTTAGGATAAATTCGTATGAATAGAATATGTATTCATTGGTTTAGATTGGTATATTTTATTTTGTTTTACGGCATATCAACCTCAATGGGTTATTTAATGCTGACAACATTTTTAGGATAAATTCGTATGAATAGAATATGTATTCATTGTTTTATATTGGTATGGTTTATTTTTTTCACGGCATATCAACCTCAATGGGTTATTTAATGCTGACAACATTTTTTAGATAGATTCGTATGAATAGAATATGTATTCATTGGTTTAGATTGGTATATTTTATTTTGTTTCACGGCATATCAACCTCAATGGGTTATTTAATGCTGACAACATTTTTAGGATAAATTCGTATGAATAGAATATGTATTCATTGTTTTAGATTGGTATATTTTATTTTGTTTTACGGCATATCAACCTCAATGGGTTATTTAATGCTGACAACATTTTTTAGGATAAATTCAATGAATAGAATATGTATTCATTGTTTTAGATTGGTATGGTTTATTTTGTTTCACGGCATATCAACCTCAATGGGTTATTTAATGCTGACAACATTTTTATAGATTCATGAATAGAATATGTATTCATTGGTTTAGATTGGTATATTTTATTTTGTTTCACGGCATATCAAATGTAATGGGTTATTTAATGCTGACAACATTTTTAGGATAGATTCGTATGAATAGAATATGTATTCATTGGTTTTGATTGGTATAGTTTATTTTGTTTCACGGCATATCAACCTCAATGGGTTATTTAATGCTGACAACATTTTTAGGATAGATTCGTATGAATAGAATATGTATTCATTGGTTTAGATTGGTATATTTTATTTTGTTTCACGGCATATCAACCTCAATGGGTTATTTAATGCTGACAACATTTTTAGGATAAATTCGTATGAATAGAATATGTATTCTTTGTTTTAGATTGGTTTTGTTTATTTTGTTTTACGGTATATCAACCTCAATAGGTTATTTTATGCTGGCAAGATTTTTAGGATAGATTCGTATGAATATATGTATTCTTTGGTTTAGTTTGGTTTGGTTTATTTTGTTTTAAGGCATATCAACCTCAATGAATTATTTAAAGCCGACAAATTTTTTATTGCTGGTAATATTTTTTCCAAAAATATATCGCTGGTAATATTTTTTTCAAAAATATATTGCTGATAATAATTTTTTTACAAAGTATTTCTGGTATTAAAACCAATTTTTACACTTTCATAGTGTTTTGACCCATGTTTGGAGGTTAGCTATTTACCCATAGCTTGGACCCTAACAGGTGCTACCACCCCAGGTCAAGGTGGACCTGGGAACACGAGTAATTAAAAGGTAGTTCCACGCTCCTCAAGACATCCTCAGAGGCCACCAGAAACTGCATCGTCATTCACAAAATGGCAATACAGAAGCCCCTACTTCTGATGGGAGAGCCTAGTTGGTTGGTTGATTTTGTTTAGCGGCATATCAACGTCAATCAAATATTTTGAACATAATTTTATGGTTTAGACAAAATATATCTTGAACGTAATTCTATGCCTTCAACTTAAGGCAAAATGTATTGCTGGTCATTTTGCTATAAAATGTATTGTTGGTCATTTTGCTATAAAATGTATTGTTGGTCATTTTGCTATAAAATATATTGTTGGTCATTTTACTATAAAAATGTATTGTTGGTCATTTTACTATAAAAATGTATTGTTGGTCATTTTGCTATAAAATGTATTGTTGGTCATTTTACTGTGAAATATATTGTTGGTCATTTTACTATAAAAATGTATTGTTGGTCATTTTACTATAAAAATGTATTGTTGGTCATTTTACTATAAAAATGTATTGTTGGTCATTTTGCTATAAAATGTATTGTTGGTCATTTTACTATGAAATATATTGTTGGTCATTTTACTATAAAATATATTGTTGGTCATTTTACTATAAAAATGTATTGTTGGTCATTTTGCTATAGAAATGTATTGTTGGTCATTTTACTATAAAAATGTATTGTTGGTCATTTTGCTATAAAATGTATTGTTGGTCATTTTACTATGAAATATATTGTTGGTCATTTTACTATAAAAATGTATTGTTGGTCATTTTGCTATAGAAATGTATTGTTGGTCATTTTACTATAAAAATGTATTGTTGGTCATTTTACTATGAAATATATTGTTGGTCATTTTACTATAAAATATATTGTTGGTCATTTTACTATAAAAATGTATTGTTGGTCATTTTGCTATAAAATGTATTGTTAGTAATTCTACTATAAAATGTATTGCTCGTTATTTTGCTATAAAATATATTGTTGGTAACTCTGTTATGTATCGTTAGTAATTTT
>CAHIKZ030003595.1:1357500-1630000 GCA_903632075.3 Acanthosepion pharaonis | reverse complement strand
CAAATCTAAGAGACATAACTCATTCAAACCATCAGCTTATATACATCTACATCAACACTAATAAATTCAATTGTTATGTTTTGAACCATTACGTTCTGTCTTGTATTTTATACTATGTGCTATTTTACGTCAAATATAAATCGCATTGTGACCGCTACATGTTTGGTAACCTCCAGCGTCTTTGCTTGTCCTTTTCCACGTCATTCCTAGTCAAAGATAAATAATTGTCGTGATACGCGCTACAATGTCATTTACAGCTGCGTACCATTGGAAATTGCTTGGCGTGACACGTGTAGCACGCGTACCGTAGGCTGCCGACCCCTGGCTTAGAACGCTCTTGCACTGTTACTGATTTTGGAAGAAACAGGTTGCCCCCTATGGTATCCATGTTCCAAACATGTCTTAAAATAACAAAATCCACTAACTCTTGTTTTTTGACTGCTTATGATGTATATATCGTCTAGAATTGATCTTCGATCCATGTCCTTATACTTGTTTTACTAAAATGTTCTTTTGTGATGTTAACGAACACTAGTTGCCTCATTTGTGATGTCATCGAATACTCGTTATCACTTTTGTAATGCTAGTTCAAGTAGAGACTTTGTAATCGCAAATTACAACTTATAGTACACCGTTGAACCATCCTGGGGTTAGACTCCTTCGAATATCACTCGTACTAATAGCACTTGCTCACCCGAATAATAATCCGTATAGTGATCTGAATAGAGAAATAGCATAATGAACAGAGTAGAGAATAGCGGTCCGTATAGTAATGGAGGATAGAGTAGAAATGGAGATTCAGATAGTAATGGAAGATAGACTAAAATGGAGATCCGTATAATAATAGAGGATAGACTAGAAATGGAGATCCAGATAGTAATAGACGATAGACTGCAATGGAGATCAATTAAACGTCAAGCTACTTTCCATATATGCGTTTCCTCTACGGTAATGTGGTCTACTTATTCTCAATAATGGGATCGCCTCTGTTTGCTCACTGGCGATCTGTGTTCAAACTCAAGTGTTGGCAGCGACACTATTCCTGTATAACAACCACAATTGTAAGATGTTGGGAGTCGTGACGTTTCCTTTATGGTCACGTGATCTACTTAATTCAATAATGGGATCGCCTGTGTTTGCTCATTGGCGATCTATGTTCAAACTCAAGTGTCGGTAGCGACACTTTATTCCTATATAACAACCACAATTCTATGATGGAAGGGAGTGGTGACGTTTCCTCTATGGTTACGTGGTCTGTTTAATTCAATAATGGGATCGCCTGTGTTTGCTCACTGGCGATCTATGTTCAAACTCAAGTGTCGGCGGCGACACTTTATTCCTAAATAACATGTTCACTCATTAAAAATTCATTGTCACTCAAGTCAGATCAAACCGAAAGTGGAATATTGCAGCCATATCTGGGTTGGAGATGTACAATTCTCTTTCGTCAGCCTTGAAAGATGTCAGAAGTGTACTACAATTCTAACCTCTACAGAATCTCGGATCAATAATTATCTTCTATACATAGCCTCATAATCAGCACTTCTTTTTACGTTCAGACAACCTCATTCAGTAACCCTCTACCTTGATTGGCTCACGGGTCTTTTATTAGATAAAATATATGTATATCTATCTATCTATCTGTTCATGTATATTTATCAGTCTGTATATATCTATCTCAGTACTTTTATTTGTTCTGTTCATGACCAATGCTTAGATATTTTCCTTTTGACAGGTACCCTCTGCGATTGTTGGACGGAAAAACGAAATACTTCTTAGAAAACTACCTAAGCCACAGTAATTTCACTCTCTCATTGATATTACCGTCTGGACTGACCTGCACACAGTGTGTCTTGCAGTGGAAATACACGGCTGGTAGGTTTTATTAGATTATCAAAAATCTAGATTTTATGTCAGAATATTTGAAATGAGAAATCTTTTCTTTTTTTTTTTTGCAGTAAGGTTCACCCTGTACACCCTGGGAGTCACTCGGGGTAGAGGGTTACGTTAAGGGGTTAGTTTATATGGCTCGGAGGGGAAGATAACGTCGTTTTCACTTTGATGGCTTTTCTTGGTTTTTTGGTTGATTTGGTGGAAGATTAGTAGGCAGTGAAACAGACACCCGTTGGGGATGCACACATAAATAACCTGGGTTGACTCGCCCGGATATACTAGTGAAACAGTACCCATGATCATGGCATTAAGAGGCCCCAGCGGAGACTACTGCACAGTCCAGAAACCATTCCCAAAATGACAGTACAATAGCCCCGATATTATACACCTGCTGAGAGGATAGCCTCCTTCGGAGTTACTCGAAGGTTCGGATCCCTGACTGTCAGACGAATAACGCCAAAACCCCGAAAACGTTTACTTCCAGCACCCCTAATGAGGTGACAAATAACCCAGCGAAGATTACCGGCTGGACTCACTTGCACACTGTGTGTCTTGCAATGGAAATACACGGCTGGTAGGTTTTATTAGATTATCAAGAATCTAGATTTTATGTCGGATTATTTGAGATGAGAAATCTTCTTTTTTTTTTTTTGACAGTAAGGTTCACCCTGTACAAAGCCCGGGGGTCACTCGAGGTAGAGGGTTACGTTAACGGGTTAGTTTATATCGATTGGAGGGGAAGATAACGTTGTTTTCACTTTGATGGCTTTCATATCTGTTTTGGTTGATTTGGTGGATGGCAGTAAAACAGTCATCCGTTAAGAGATGCACACGTAAATAACCTGGGTTGACTCGCCTGGAAATACTGCCGTAACAGTACCCATGATCATGACATCAACACCTCCACCCCACCGGAGACTACTGAATATGCAGCCTTTTGTATTCACAATTTTCCAGTAAATGTTCAAGAGCCCAAAAATAAAATGTTAATTCATCCAACCTTTCCTAATGTTATCTAAACGTTTTCAAAATAGATATAATTTTATACACCCACTGCTGAGAAAACCAACAGCTGTTCCACCAAACAAAACCTGATTTTAGGGGTCAGAGAGAAAATTATCATTTCATGTTCCTGAACCCCGAAATGGAATGTTAATTATTTGAGATTTTAAACAATAGATCAGATGACAGAATGTCAGCTGAAAAATTAAGACAGTATTCTACATTATCCAATAAAAAAAAAACATGTTTGACATTATTTTCATTATTGCATGCATTATTTAATCTGCTATTCTCAATATGTTTTAGCTGGTGTGTTTGTCAGTCTTCCTCAGGATTACAATTCATTCAGCCTTTCCTAGTGTCACTAAAACATTATATTAGATGTAATTTCAAATACCTATTTTTGCAAAAACCAACATCTGTGCCACAAAGCCTTCGTCTAATGATAACTCAAGAGTCAGGTTTCATTAATTTTGCATAAAGATAGAAAATAAATTTGTTAAATCCTAATTCAAATTTAAATCATGAATAACTTGTTGAAAGCCGATAAAACAAGTAAAAAAAAAGAAAAAAAAGCAATTATATATTGTTGTGGCCTTGTTAGGGCCAGAAATAAAGACATAAAGAGAAAAATTGAGTTAAACAAATATATTAACAGAAACAATAATACAAACATAGACAAACGAGACTGTTAAAGCAAGAATGTTCGGTCCGACTGTCAGAGCTGACTGCTGGAAACTTCCTCTCCAAAAGGCAATACCTGCTCCTATTTATAGTTATGAGAGTCCATGCGTGCGTGAATAAATTATCATAACAGAAACAGACACTCAATTGAAGATGCACACATAAATAACCTTTATTGATTCGTCCGGAGATATGCTAATTTAATTGAAAACGGTAATTTTTATTTTTCCAACCCTTGGGTTCTCGGGTCCCCTGGTCTCTGTTATTCCTTATCCTTTCCCAGATCCTTTCACTGCTCCTGGTTACCTTTACAGGGCCAACTCTTCATGACGTCACCCCTTACGCCATCATCACGGATGGCGTCCTTGAAAGCGTCCGCCAGCAACGCTTGAATTGTCCCATTTTCTCTTATCTCCGGATTCGGGAATGGTAATCCCGCCATCCTATCGCCAAGGTCCTCTAAAGTTTCCCCTATCTCCTAATTCTAAATAATTTGCGAACCGCCTCTATCGTTCTTCGCTCGCTAGCATAACGTCGGATCAGGGCTCCTTTTAGCTCGTCCCAGGTTATCTGCGGGCTCTCCCTGTATAGGCACCCGATAAACTTTGACGCTGGTCCCGCTGCTGCTTCATACGCTAATAGTACCATCTCACGATCTGTCAACCCGTATACTAGTTGTTTCTTTTGGACAGAGATCATCAAATCGTAGAATTCAGTCAGGTTGGCAATTTCACCCCGCCTAAATGGCTGCTGTTATTTCGAGGACCGTAGCTTCACCCTCCGTGATATCCCACCCAGCGTTGCTCATCTTATTTATTCTGGGGGTGTTCCTCAACTAAAGGCAAAGTTGAAGGACGAAGATGATACAAAATCAAACATATCTAAAATTAACAAAAAAAAACATCCTTGCCCTAAAGTAATAATATCAAAAAATGATATTACCACTTTTTTGATAAACGTATTTCAATATTACTACTTCATGCTAATTTTTCTTTAGTAGCAATACGATTTCTCTCACTTCCTTAGGAGATAAATAGATTTCTTTCCTTTTAAGTCAATTTAATAACCAGAGTTCTTAGAATTTTGTCTCCAGTTCATATTTGAGTCAATTTAATAACCCAGAATGCTGTCTCCAGTCCGTCTTTGAATTGGCAAACATAAAGCTTTGTTAGTGATTTTAGATAATCATAAAAGTAGAGTCCTTTGAAAAACTGACTACCCAAAAGCTGAATGAGTGTTCCCCTTTTCCGGAACACAAGTGGACGGATAGGGTTGGTGTGACCCCAGCCTGTATCCATATAATGAGTGGTGCGTGAAGCAGTTATTGAATAGGGTTATTTTATGGATTTTAAAATTGAAATATTTTTGCTGGTATACAAAATTTAATTGTAAGCCAGAAAAATGAACATATTAAAACAATAAGAAAAATTAGCAAAAAGCAACCTTACCATAAAGTGGTAATATGATTTTTTGATATTACCACTTTATGGTAAGGTTGATTTTTGCTAATTTTTCTTATTTTTAACACTTTTTTGTTAAACGTGTTTCGATATTACTACTTTATGCTAATGTTTCTTTTCAGTTTTTTTTTCATCTTTTTTGTTAAATTTTCTTGTTTTAACATATCCGTTTTTATTGCTTTAAAATAAGAATTGTAGATTATGAGGATATGTAGGCTAGATTGTTTTAGTTAACTCCTCCTCAATTCTCCAAATTGTTCACTAGGGGACGTTCTCCCTATACTATAAATACTGGGCGATTTCTTGCCTCGTTCTATTTTTTACTTTGCATTTAAGCGAACACATTTAAAAGATGTGATCTCTCGCAGAGTTTTGCGTTTTGCCCACTTGTGGGAAAACGCCATGGAACACACACACACACACACGTACGTACGAACATTCATCAAAATACGAATTCTTTACGTTCATGCACAAACACATATGTTTAATGTTTTTGTCTCTTGTAAATTTTGTTGTTTAATACATATACTTGTTTATATATATATATATCGGTCTTGTTTGTTTCCTTTACATATATTTGGTTCGACTCAACTTGAGTCCGCCATTTTCTTGTAGTGGACTCTCTTCTATCAGAAGTTACACATGTGTTCCTAATTTATCAACACGTAAACCCTGGGTACGCTACAAGATAATAGCTGACCCTAAACTTGAACAGGTTAAGGTTGTAATGATCAGGGAAACATCCTCTTGGGGGTCTGTTTCACAGAGCAATGGTTCGCGGGAAGAAGCTGCTCGAGTGGAACTTACTTTTCGCCGATGGAATACAGAGGGAGTGGGGTGGTTTATTACTATGTAAATGCCATGATGGATCTTATCCGTGAAGGCTAGGACTGGCGGAACAAAGAAATATAGTTCGTCCGAGCACTTTCTATGGTAGTAGCAATAGAGCAGCGGAGGACTCATCATATCCCGCCTGTGAGAGAGATGTTCGAGGGTGGAAAATAATCCATTACCCACAAGGACGCGGAGGCGCTTTTGTAGTCTCTCAAGACTGGAAAGTGAGAATTATCCTTGTTATATGACGTTCTATTCAGACTAATATCCTCATCTTGGTTGTTATACTGATATAATAAGAAGAATTCGTTCAAAGTCGCTAACACACCAACGGCCAATACCAGCAAACAGAAGTAGTCGAGATATATAGTGACTTACTAAGAAAGCTTAGATGTCGTACTTCTCGCTTGTGGAAGTCTCATCCGGGCCCTTGTTTTGGAGTTACGGGTTACTCCACTTGACTTCGCCCAAAAAAAACGTCCGTTAGGCGGCGCTAATTAAGTCTATAAAAAGGCAAACATTTCCTTCTCTATCTCTCTTTTATTACTTCTTGCTTCAAGATCTAGTGGCTCGTAGACGAGAGCTCCTGCCGGGACTTGTTCGTTTCCTTGGTCCACTGAATGTTGAACTCTCACACACACGGACACACACACACACACACACACATGTACCACATACGCTCGTTTCACACACAGACAAACAATTACCGTCCTGGGTATGACGATAAACTACATCAGCGTCTTGGGTAAGACGATTAACTATGTCCGACAGCAAGGCCTCTGATCAGGAGGTTTTGAGGAGCATGGAACCACCTCTTAATTGCTGATGTTCCCTGACCCGAGGTGGTAGCACCTGTCAGTGTCCCAGGTTTTAATACCAGCAATATTTGGGGGGAAAATATTACCAGCAATACATATTGGAAAAATAATATTACCAGCAATACATTTTTTTTAAATATTACCAACAATACATTTTTTCGCAGTAAATATCTTGTCAGCATCAAATAACCTATTGAGGTGTTGATATACCGCAAAACAAATTAAACAAAACCAAACAATATATATATATACTTAGTTTTAATGCCTTTTCCGTTCATTTCAATTGTGTACACGTGTAATTCCGTTTTTTTAACATGTGTTGCAGGTTATTATGATGATAGCGTAAACATAAGTCACCGCTTTATAGTGGGATTCAACACTTTGTTGAGTGCTTTGACGTTGTATAGTAAACATTTATGGGCAGCTGGAACATTTGTCCCTAAAACAATGTCGGCGGACTCATGTGAGTCCGGGTAAAAATCAAAAACAATGAATTTAAAACAAGCGATAATTAATGCATATATTAACAAGAGTATTTGCATGTGCACCAGCACGCCATGATGCGTACGCAATTGCAATGAAAGGAAAAGACATTGAAACTAGGTATAAGAATGAGTGTGTGTATATGTGGAATAAAATGCGTGATAGACACGTGTGTGTATGTGCATGTGTGAAAGAGTTCAAACGTCAACAGAGAATCAAGGAAACGAACGCGCCCCGCCGACAGCGTTCTTTGTCGACGTTCGACTACATCTGGAAGCAAGATTTAAAAAGAGGAACAGAGGGAATATGATTGCCTTTTTATAGACTTCAAGAGCGCTTCCTAGCAGGCATTGTTTTAACTAAGTCAACGGAAAACCACTCCACTATCTTTCCCAAGGGTGTATGGCAATTCAGAGATCATAAAGGAAAGGACTCTGTCGAGACTCATGCTTTCAACGTCCTAACTAAAAGTGCGTGGCATTTGATAAAAGCAAATTGGTAAAATAGTGAAGTAGACTGGGCGTTCTGGCCTTGGACGGCAACCTGCTTGAGCGATTCTCAATTCCAAACCGAGGAAGAGTCTACGAGAAACCACTCCACTATATTTCTCGAGAATTTATTGCAATTCACAGCTAATAAATAAAAGGAAATTGTGGAGAGTGATCACCTATGTCTTGATGAAGCATTATTTTAAAATATCAGCAAAAAAGGAGTCGATCGTAGTAGGGATCATCGAGTCAATGCGAAAGATCCTTTCCTTACCTGCATAGTATATGCTACGCCAGGGCTCCCTACAGTTTCGAATTCAGAGTTTTCCTTCTCCTAGACCGGTTGCCACCCAAGGCTATAGAACCCAAGTGAATAGTCGGGATAATCGAGTCAATGCAAACGATCCTTTCCTTAGCTACATAGTATGTGTTTCGCCAGGGTTACATACAGTTTTAAATTCAGAGATTTTCTTCTCCTAGACCGGTTGCAAACCAAGGCTATAGAACCGAAGAAAATAGTCGGGATAATCGAATCAATGCAAACAACCCTTTCCTTAGCTACATTCAGTTTTGAATTCAGAGTTTTCCTTCATCTAGACGGATTGCCACTCAAGGCTATATAACCCAAATGAATAGTCGGGATAATCGGGTTAATTCAAACGATCCTTTCCTTAGCTACATACAGTTTTGAATTCCCAGTTTTCCTTCATCTAGACGGGTTGCCATCTCAAGGCTATAGAACCCAAATGAATAGTCAGGGATAATCAGGGTTAATTCAAACGATCCTTTCCTTAGCTACATACAGTTTTGAATTCAGAGTTTTCCTTCATCTAGACGGGTTACCACTCAAGGCTATAGAACCCAAATGAATAGTCGGGATAATCCTTTCCTTAGGTTTTGAATTCAAATCTAGACGGGCTGCCACTCAAGGCTATAGAACCCAAATTTCCGGGTTAATTCAAACGATCCTTTCCTTAGCATACAGTTTTGAATTCAGAGTTTTCCTTCATCTAGACGGGCTGCCACTCAAGGCTAAAATGAATAGAACCCAAATGAATAGTCAGGATAATCGAGTTAATAGAACAAACAATCCTTTCCTTTAGCTACATACAGTTTTGAATTCAGAGTTTTCCTTCATCTAGACGGGTTGCCACTCAAGGCTATAGAACCCAAATGAATAGTCAGGATAATCGGGTTAATTCAAACGATCCTTTCCTTAGCTACATACAGTTTTGAATTCAGAGTTTTCCTTCATCTAGACGGGTTGCCACTCAAGGCTATAGAACCCAAATGAATAGTCGGATAATCGGGTTAATTCAAACGATCCTTTCCTTAGCTACATACAGTTTTGAATTCAGAGTTTTCCTTCATCTAGACGGATTGCCACTCAAGGCTATAGAACCCAAATGAATAGTCGGGATAATCGGGTTAATTCAAACGATCCTCCTTTCCTTAGCTACATACAGTTTTGAATTCAGAGTTTTCCTTCATCTAGACGGATTGCCACTCAAGGCTATAGAACCCAAATGAATAGTCGGGATAATCGGGTTAATTCAAACGATCCTTTCCTTAGCTACATACAGTTTTGAATTCAGAGTTTTCCTTCATCTAGACGGGTTGCCACTCAAGGCTATAGAACCCAAATGAATAGTCAGGATGATCGAAACGTTAATTCAAACGATCCTTTCCCAAATGAATAGTCTAAACATACAGTTTTTTGAATTCAGAGTTTTCCTTCATCTAGACGGGTTGCCACTCAAGGCTATAGAACCCAAATGAATAGTCAGGATAATCGAGTTAATTCAAACGATCCTTTCCTTAGCTACATACAGTTTTGAATTCAGAGTTTTCCTTCATCTAGACGGGTTTGCCACTCAGGCTATAGAACCCAAATGAATAGTCGGGATAATCGGGTTAATTCAAACGATCCTTTCCTTAGCTACATACAGTTTTGAATTCAGAGTTTTCCTTCATCTAGACGGGTTGCCACTCAAGGCTATAGAACCCAAATGAATAGTCGGGATAATCGGGTTAATTCAAACGATCCTTTCCTTAGCTACATACAGTTTTGAATTCAGAGTTTTCCTTCATCTAGACGGGTTGCCACTCAAGGCTATAGAACCCAAATGAATAGTCGGGATGATCGAGTTAATTCAAACGATCCTTTCCTTAGCTACATACAGTTTTGAATTCAGAGTTTTCCTTCATCTAGACGGGTTGCCACTCAAGGCTATAGAACCCAAATGAATAGTCGGGATAATCGGGTTAATTCAAACGATCCTTTCCTTAGCTACATACAGTTTTGAATTCAGAGTTTTCCTTCATCTAGACGGGTTGCCACTCACAGGCTATAGAACCCAAATGAATAGTCAGGATAATCGGATAATCGTTAATTCAAACGATCCTTTCCTTAGCTACATACAGTTTTGAATTCAGAGTTTTCCTTCATCTAGACGGGTTGCCACTCAAGGCTATAGAACCCAAATGAATAGTCAGGATAATCGAGTTAATTCAAACGATCCTTTCCTTAGCTACATACAGTTTTGAATTCAGAGTTTTCCTTCATCTAGACGGGTTGCCACTCAAGGCTATAGAACCCAAATGAATAGTCGGGATAATCGGGTTAATTCAAACGATCCTTTCATTAGCTACATACAGTTTTGAATTCAGAGTTTTCCTTCATCTAGACGGGTTGCCACTCAAGGCTATAGAACCCAAAATGAATAGTCGGGATAATCAGTTAATTCAAACAATCCTTTCCTTAGCTACATACAGTTTTGAATTCAGAGTTTTCCTTCATCTAGACGGGTTGCCACTCAAGGCTATAGAACCCAAATGAATAGTCGGGATAATCGAGTTAATTCAAACGATCCTTTCCTTAGCTACATACAGTTTTTGAATTCAGAGTTTTCCTTCATCTAGACGGGTTGCCACTCAAGGCTATAGAACCCAAATGAATAGTCGGGATAATCGGGTTAATTCAAACGATCCTTTCCTTAGCTACATACAGTTTTGAATTCAGAGTTTTCCTTCATCCCAAATGAATAGTCAGGACGGGTTGCCACTCAACATACAGTTTTGAATTCTATAGAACCCAAATGAATAGTCAGGATAATCGGGTTAATTCAAACGATCCTTTCCTTAGCTACATACAGTTTTGAATTCAGAGTTTTCCTTCATCTAGACGGGTTGCCACTCAAGGCTATAGAACCCAAATGAATAGTCGGGATAATCGTTTTAATTCAAACGATCCTTTCCTTTCATCTAGACTACATACAGTTTTGAATTCAGAGTTTTCCTTCATCTAGACAGTTTTGAATTGCCACTCAAGGCTATAGAACCCAAATGAATAGTCAGGATAATCGGGTTAATTCAAACGATCCTTTCCTTAGCTACATACAGTTTTGAATTCAGAGTTTTCCTTCATCTAGACGGGTTGCCACTCAAGGCTATAGAACCCAAATGAATAGTCAGGATAATCGGGTTAATTCAAACGATCCTTTCCTTAGCTACATACAGTTTTTGAATTCAGAGTTTTCCTTCATCTAGACGGGTTTGCCACTCAAGGCTATAGAACCCAAATGAATAGTCGGGATAATCGGGTTATCTATTCAAACGAACCCTTTCCTAATAGCTACATACAGTTTTGAATTCAGAGTTTTCCTTCATCTGACTTCATCTAGAACCCAAATTGCCAGTCAAGAGTTAATAAACGACCCTTTCCTTAAATACAGTTTTGAATTCAGTTTTCCTTCATCTAGACGGGTTGCCAATCAAGGCTATAGAACCCAAATGAATAGTCAATGATCGAGTTAATTCAAACGATCCTTTCCTTAGCTACATACAGTTTTGAATTCAGAGTTTTCCTTCATCTAGACGGGTTGCCACTCAAGGCTATAGAACCCAAATGAATAGTCAGGATAATCGGGTTAATTCAAACGATCCTTTCCTTAGCTACATACAGTTTTGAATTCAGAGTTTTCCTTCATCTAGACGGGTTGCCACTCAAGGCTATAGAACCCAAATGAATAGTCGGGATAATCGAGGTTAATTCAAACGATCCTTTCCTTAGCTTCATCTAGACGGGTTGCATAAATGAATAGTCAGGATTTTAATGAATTCAGAGTTTTCCTTCATCTAGACGGATTTGCCACTCAAGGCTATAGAACCCAAATGAATAGTCGGGATGATCGAGTTAATTCAAACGATCCTTTTCCTTCATCTAGACTACATACAGTTTTGAATTCAGAGTTTTCCTTCATCTAGACGGGTTGCCACTCAAGGCTATAGAACCCAAATGAATAGTCAGGATAATCGAGTTAATTCAAACGATCCTTTCCTTAGCTACATACAGTTTTGAATTCAGAGTTTTCCTTCATCTAGACTTTGCCACTCAAGGCTATAGAACCCAAATGAATAGTCAGGATAATCGGGTTAATTCAAACGATCCTTTCCTTAGCTATACAGTTTTGAACCCCTTCAAGACGGGTGAATAGTCGAACCCAAATGAATAGTCAGGATAATCGGGTTAATTCAAACGATCCTTTCCTTAGCTACATACAGTTTTGAATTCAGAGTTTTCCTTCATCTAGACGGGTTGCCACTCAAGGCTATAGAACCCAAATGAATAGTCGGGATAATCGGGTTAATTCAAACGATCCTTTCCTTACAGTTTTGAATTCAGAGTTTTCCTTCATCTAGACGGATTTTTAGTCGGGAATTCAGAGTTTTCCTTCATCTAGACGGGTTTTCCTTCATCTAGACCACTCAAGGCTATAGAACCCAAATGAATAGTCGGGATAATCGAGTTAATTCAAACGATCCTTTCCTTAGCTACATACAGTTTTGAATTCAGAGTTTTCCTTCATCTAGACGGATTGCCACTCAAGGCTATAGAACCCAAATGAATAGTCAGGATAATCGGGTTAATTCAAACGATCCTTTCCTTTAGCTACATACAGTTTTGAATTCAGAGTTTTCCTTCATCTAGACGGGTTTGCCACTCAAGGCTATAGAACCCAAATGAATAGTCAGGATAATCGAGTTAATTCAAACGATCCTTTCCTTAGCTACATACAGTTTTGAATTCAGAGTTTTCCTTCATCTAGACGGGTTGCCACTCAAGGCTATAGAACCCAAATGAATAGTCGGGATAATCGGGTTAATTCAAACGATCCTTTCCTTAGCTACATACAGTTTTGAATTCAGAGTTTTCCTTCATCTAGACGGGTTGCCACTCAAGGCTATAGAACCCAAATGAATAGTCGGGATAATCGAGTTAATTCAAACGATCCTTTCCTTAGCTACATACAGTTTTGAATTCAGAGTTTTCCTTCATCTAGACGGGTTGCCACTCAAGGCTATAGAACCCAAATGAATAGTCAGGATAATCGGATGATCGACATACAGTTTTGAATTCAATTCAAACGACTCCTTTCGGGATAATCGTTTTCCTAGCTACATACAGTTTTGAATTCAGAGTTTTCCTTCATCTAGACGGGTTGCCACTCAAGGCTATAGAACCCAAATGAATAGTCAGGATAATCGAGTTAATTCAAACGATCCTTTCCTTAGCTTCACATACAGTTTTGAATTCAGAGTTTTCCTTCATCTAGACGGATTGCCACTCAAGGCTATAGAACCCAAATGAATAGTCGGGATAATCGAGTCAATGAACGATCCTTTCCTTAGCTACATACAGTTTTGAATTCAGACGGTTTTCCTTCATCTCGGGATAATCGACGGTTTTTGCCACCTTCATCTAGGCTTGCCATCAAGGCTATAAACCCAAATGAATAGTCGGGATAATCGAGTTAATTCAAACGATCCTTTCCTTAGCTACATACAGTTTTGAATTCAGAGTTTTCCTTCATCTAGACGGGTTGCCACTCAAGGCTATAGAACCCAAATGAATAGTCGGGATAATCGAGTTAATTCAAACGATCCTTTCCTTAGCTACATACAGTTTTGAATTCAGAGTTTTCATCTTCATCTAGACCCAAATGAATAGTCGGGATTCGAGTCCAAACACTTTCAACATACAGGCCTTCATCTAGACGGGTTGCCACTCAAGAACCCAAATGAATAGTCGGGATAATCGAGTCAATGCAAACAACCCTTTCCTTAGCTACATACAGTTTTGAATTCAGAGTTTTCCTTCATCTAGACGGTTGCCACTCAAGGCTATAGAACCCAAATGAATAGTCGGATAATCGAGTCAATGCAAACGATCCTTTCCTTAGCTACATACAGTTTTGAATTCAGAGTTTTCCTTCATCTAGACGGGTTTTGCCACTCAAGGCTATAGAACCCAAATGAATAGTCGGGATAATCCCAAATGAATAGTCGGGATAATCGAGTTAATTCAAACAATCCTTTCCTTAGCTACATACAGTTTTTTGAATTCAGAGTTTTCCTTCATCTAGACGGATTGCCACTCAAGGCTATAGAACCCAAATGAATAGTCGGGATAATCGAGTTAATTCAAACAACCCTTTCCTTAGCTACATACAGTTTTGAATTCAGAGTTTTCCTTCATCTAGACGGGTTGCCACTCAGGCTATAGAACCCAAATGAATAGTCGGATAATCGGAATAATCCTTTCCTTAGACATACAGTTTTGAATTCAGAGTTTTCATCTAACGGAGTTGCCACTCAAGGCTATAGAACCCAAATGAATAGTCGGATAATCGAGTTAATTCAAACGATCCTTTTGAATTCATACAGTTTTCCTTCATCTAGACGGGTTGCCACTCAAGGCTATAGAACCCAAATGAATAGTCGGGATAATCGAGTTAATTCAAACGATCCTTTCCTTTAGCTACATACAGTTTTGAATTCAGAGTTTTCCTTCATCTAGACGGGTTGCCACTCAAGGCTATAGAACCCAAATGAATAGTCAGGATAATCGAGTTAATTCAAACGATCCTTTCCTTAGCTACATACAGTTTTGAATTCAGAGTTTTCCTTCATCTAGACGGGTTGCCACTCAAGGCTATAGAACCCAAATGAATAGTCAGGATAATCGGAGTTAATTCAAACATCCCTTTCCACTTAGCTATAGAACATACAGTTTTGAATTCAGAGTTTTCCTTCATCTAGACGGAATTCAGTTTTCCACTCAAGGCTATAGAACCCAAATGAATAGTCGGGATAATCGAGTCAATGCAAACAATCCTTTCCTTAGCTACATACAGTTTTCCTTCATCTAGACGGGTTGCCAGGCTATAGAACCCAAATGAATAGTTAATCCTTCATCCTTTCCTTAGACATACAGTTTTGAATTCAGAGCCTTCATCTAGACGGGTTGCCACTCAAGGCTATAGAACCCAAATGAATAGTCGGGATAATCGAGTTAATGCAAACGATCCTTTCCCTTAGCTACATACAGTTTTGAATTCAGAGTTTTCCTTCATCTAGACGGGTTGCCACTCAAGGCTATAGAACCCAAATGAATAGTCGGGATAATCGAGTCAATTTCAAACGATCCTTTCCTTAGCTACATACAGTTTTGAATTCAGAGTTTTCCTTCATCTAGACGGGTTGCCACTCAAGGCTATAGAATCCCAAATGAATAGTCCCAAATGAATAGTCAGGATAATCGAGTTAATTCAAACAATCCTTTCCTTAGCTACATACAGTTTTGAATTCAGAGTTTTCCTTCATCTAGACGGGTTGCCACTCAAGGCTATAGAACCCAAATGAATAGTCGGGATAATCGGCGTTAATGCAAACGATCCTTTCCTTAGCTACATACAGTTTTGAATTCAGAGTTTTCCTTCATCTAGACGGGTTGCCACTCAGGGCTATAGAACCCAAATGAATAGTCGGGATGATCGAGTTAATTTTCAGCTACATACAGTTTTGAATTCAGAGTTTTCCTTCATCTAGACGGGTTGCCACTCAAGGCTATAGAACCCAAATGAATAGTCGGGATGATCGAGTTAATTCAAACGATCCTTTCCTTAGCTACATACAGTTTTGAATTCAGAGTTTTCCTTCATCTAGACGGGTTGCCACTCAAGGCTATAGAACCCAAATGAATAGTCAGGATAATCGGGTTAATTCAAACGATCCTTTCCTTAGCTACATACAGTTTTGAATTCAGAGTTTTCCTTCATCTAGACGGGTTGCCACTCAAGGCTATAGAACCCAAATGAATAGTCAGAACCGATCCTTTCCTTAACATACAGTTTTGAATTCAGTTTCCTTCATCTAGGATAATCGAACCCAAATGAATAGTCATAATCGAGTTAATTCAAACGATCCTTTCCTTAGCTACATACAGTTTTGAATTCAGAGTTTTCCTTCATCTAGACGGGTTGCCACTCAAGGCTATAGAACCCAAATGAATAGTCGGGATAATCGAGTTTTGAATTCAAACGATCCTTTCCTTAGCTACATACAGTTTTGAATTCAGAGTTTTCCTTCATCTAGACGGGTTGCCACTCAAGGCTATAGAACCCAAATGAATAGTCGGGATAATCGGGTTAATTCAAACGATCCTTTCCTTAGCTACATACAGTTTTGAATTCAGAGTTTTCCTTCATCTAGACGGGTTGCCACTCAAGGCTATAGAACCCAAATGAATAGTCAGGATAATCGAGTTAATTCGAAACATACAGTTTTGAATTCAGAGTTTTCCTTCATCTAGACGGGTTGCCACTCAAGGCTATAGAACCCAAATGAATAGTCAGGATTTTGAAACGATCCTTTCAGACATACAGTTTTGAATTCAGAGTTTTCCTTCATCTAGACGGGTTGCCACTCAAGGCTATAGAACCCAAATGAATAGTCAGGATAATCGAGGTTAATTCAAACGATCCTTTCCTTAGCTACATACAGTTTTGAATTCAGAGTTTTCCTTCATCTAGACGGGTTGCCAGGCTATAGAACCCAAATGAATAGTCAGGATAATCGAGTTAATTCAAACGATCCTTTCCTTAGCTACATACAGTTTTGAATTCAGAGTTTTCCTTCATCTAGACGGGTTGCCACTCAAGGCTATAGAACCCAAATGAATAGTCGGGATAATCGAGTTAATTCAAACGATCCTTTCCTTAGCTACATACAGTTTTGAATTCAGAGTTTTCCTTCATCTAGACGGGTTGCCCACTCAAGGCTATAGAACCCAAATGAATAGTCGGGATAATCGGGTTAATTCAAACGATCCTTTCCTTTTTGAATTCAGCTTCATCTAGACGGATTGCCACAGTTTTAGTCGGGATTCATTCAAACGATCCTTTCCTAACTACATACAGTTTTGAATTCAGAGTTTTCCTTCATCTAGACGGGTTGCCACTCAAGGCTATAGAACCCAAATGAATAGTCGGGATAATCGATCAATGCAAACGATCCTTTCCTTAGCTACATACAGTTTTGAATTCAGAGTTTTCCTTCATCTAGACTTTGCCACTCAAGGCTATAGAACCCAAATGAATAGTTTCGAGTTAATTCAAACGATCCTTTCCTTAGCTACATACAGTTTTGAATTCAGAGTTTTCCTTCATCTAGACGGGTTTGCCACTCAAGGCTATAGAACCCAAATGAATAGTCGGGATAATCGAGTTAATGCAAACGATCCTTTCCTTGGCTACATACAGTTTTGAATTCAGAGTTTTCCTTCATCTAGACGGATTGCCACTCAAGGCTATAGAACCCAAATGAATAGTCGGGATAATCGGGTTAATTCAAACGATCCTTTCCTTAGCTACATACAGTTTTGAATTCAGAGTTTTCCTTCATCTAGACGGGTTGCCACTCAAGGCTATAGAACCCAAATGAATAGTCGGGATGATCGAGTTAATTCAAACGATCCTTTCCTTAGCTACATACAGTTTTGAATTCAGAGTTTTCCTTCATCTAGACGGATTGCCACTCAAGGCTATAGAACCCAAATGAATAGTCGGGATAATCGAGTTAATTCAAACGATCCTTTACTTAGCTACATACAGTTTTGAATTCAGAGTTTTCCTTCATCTAGACGGGTTGCCACTCAAGGCTATAGAACCCAAATGAATAGTCGGGATAATCGAGTCAATTTCAAACAGATCCTTTCCTGCCACTAAGGCTACAAATGAATAGTCAGTTTTGAATTCAGAATTCAGAGTTTTCCTTCATCTAGACCCAAATGTTTCAGGGCTATAGAACCAAATGAATAGAACGGGATAATTAGAACCCAAATGAATAGTCTAATCGCAAACAACCCTTTCCTTAGCTACATACAGTTTTGAATTCAGAGTTTTCCTTCATCTAGACGGATTGCCCACTCAAGGCTATAGAACCCAAATGAATAGTCGGGATAATCGGGTTAATTCAAACGATCCTTTCCTTAGCTACATACAGTTTTGAATTCAGAGTTTTCCTTCATCTAGACGGGTTGCCACTCAAGGCTATAGAACCCAAATGAATAGTCAGGATAATCGGTTAATTCAAACGATCCTTTCCTTAGCTACATACAGTTTTGAATTCAGAGTTTTCCTTCATCTAGACGGGTTGCCACTCAAGGCTATAGAACCCAAATGAATAGTCGGGATAATCGGCGGTTAATTCAAACGATCCTTTCCTTAGCTACATACAGTTTTGAATTCAGAGTTTTCCTTCATCTAGACGGGTTGCCACTCAAGGCTATAGAACCCAAATGAATAGTCGGGATAATCGAGTTAATTCAAACAATCCTTTCCTTAGCTACATACAATTCAGAGTACAGTTTTGAATTCAGGATAATCGTTTTCCTTCATCTAGACGGTTTTGAATTGCCTTCATCTAGACGGGTTGCCACTCAAGGCTATAGAACCCAAATGAATAGTCAGGATAATCGAGTTAATTCAAACGATCCTTTCCTTAGCTACATACAGTTTTGAATTCAGAGTTTTCCTTCATCTAGACGGGTTGCCACTCAAGGCTATAGAACCCAAATGAATAGTCAGGATAATCGAATTCAAACGTCCTTTCCTTATACAAACAACCCATTTCCAAGGCTATAGAACCCAAATGAATAGTCATACAGTTTTTCCTTAATTCACATACAGTTTTGAATTCAGAGTTTTCTTCATCTAGACGGATTGCCACTCAAGGCTATAGAACCCAAATGAATAGTCAGGATAATCGGGTTAATTCAAACGATCCTTTCCTTCAGCTACATACAGTTTTGAATTCAGATAATTTTCCTTCATCTAGACGGGTTGCCACTCAAGGCTATAGAACCCAAATGAATAGTCGGGATAATCGGGATAATCAAACGATCCTTTCCTTATTCAAATTCAGATCCTTCATCTAGACGGGTTGCCACTCAAGCTATAGAACCCAAATGTAGTTGAATTCAAACGTTTTTCCTTCATCTTTTGAATTCAGGACGGATTGCCACTCAAGGCTATAGAACCCAAATGAATAGTCGGGATAATCGGGTTAATTCAAACGATCCTTTCCTTAGCTACATACAGTTTTGAATTCAGAGTTTTCCTTCATCTAGACGGGTTTGCCACTCAAGGCTATAGAACCTAAATGAATAGTCAGGATAATCGAGTTAATTCAAACGACCCTTTCCTTAGCTACATACAGTTTTTGAATTCAGAGTTTTCCTTCATCTAGACGGGTTTGCCACTCAAGGCTATAGAACCCAAATGAATAGTCGGGATAATCGAGGTTAATTCAAACGATCCTTTCCTTAGCTACATACAGTTTTGAATTCAGAGTTTTCCTTCATCTAGACGGTTTTGAATTGCCACTCAAGGCTATAGAACCCAAATGAATAGTCGGGATAATCGAGGTTAATTCAAACGATCCTTTCAGTTAGCTACATACAGTTTTGAATTCAGAGTTTCCTTCATCTAGACGGATTGCCACTCAAGGCTATAGAACCCAAATGAATAGTCGGGATAATCGAGTTAATTCAAACAACCCCTTTCCTTAGCTACATACAGTTTTGAATTCAGAGTTTTCCTTCATCTAGACGGGTTGCCACTCAAGGCTATAGAACCCAAATGAATAGTCGGGATAATCGAGTTAATTCAAACGATCCTTTCCTTATAGAACCCAAATGCAGGATACAGTTTTTCTTAGAATTTGAATTCAGAGTTTTCCTTCATCTAGACGGGTTGCCACTCAAGGCTATAGAACCCAAATGAATAGTCGGGATAATCAGAGTCAATTCAAACGATCCTTTCTTAGGGAATTCAGAGTTTTCCTTCATCTAGACGGGTTGCCACTCAAGGCTATAAACCCAAATGAATAGTCGGGATAATCGAATCCGATCCTTTCCTTAGCTACATACAGTTTTGAATTCAGAGTTTTCCTTCATCTAGACGGGTTGCCACTCAAGGCTATAGAACCCAAATGAATAGTCGGGATAATCGAGTTAATTCAAACGATCCTTTCCTTAGCTACATACAGTTTTGAATTCAGAGTTTTCCTTCATCTAGACGGGTTGCCACTCAAGGCTATAGAACCCAAATGAATAGTCGGGATAATCGAGTTAATGCAAACGATCCTTTCCTTAGCTACATACAGTTTTGAATTCAGAGTTTTCCTTCATCTAGACGGGTTGCCACTCAGGCTATAGAACCCAAATGAATAGTCGGGATAATCGAGTTAATTCAAACGATCCTTTCATTAGCTACATACAGTTTTGAATTCAGAGTTTTCCTTCATCTAGACGACCCAAATATAGAACCCAAATGAATAGTCGGGATAATCGAGTAATTCAAACGATCCCATACAGTTTTGAATTCCTTCATCTAGCTTGCCATATAGAACCAATGAATTTTCGAATTCAGAGATTTTCCTTCATCTAGACGGGTTGCCACATCTAGACGGCCACTCATATAGAACCCAAATGAATAGTCGGATAATCGATAATCAAACAACCCTTTCCTTAGCTACATACAGTTTTGAATTCAGAGTTTTCCTTCATCTAGACGGGTTTCTCAAGGCTATAGAACCCAAATGAATAGTCGGGATAATCGGGTTAATTCAAACGATCCTTTTCATAGCTACATACAGTTTTGAATTCAGAGTTTTCCTTCATCTAGACGGGGTTGCCACTCAAGGCTATAGAACCCAAATGAATAGTCGGGATAATCGAGTTAATTCAAACGATCCTTTCCTTTAGCTACATACAGTTTTGAATTCAGAGTTTTCCTTCATCTAGACGGGTTGCCACTCAAGGCTATAGAACCCAAATGAATAGTCGGGATAATCGGGTTAATTCAAACGATCCTTTCCTTAGCTACATACAGTTTTGAATTCAGAGTTTTCCTTCATCTAGACGGGTTGCCACTCAAGGCTATAGAACCCAAATGAATAGTCGGGATAATCGAGTCAATGCAAACGATCCTTTCCTTAGCTACATACAGTTTTGAATTCAGTTTCATCTAGATTTCATCTAGAACCCAAATGAATAGTCAGGATAATCGAGTTGCAAAACAACCCTTTCCTTAGCTACATAGTTTTGAATTCAGAGTTCTTCAAATTAGGTTTTTGAACAAATGATAAACCCAAATGAATAGTCGGGATAATCGAGTTAATTCAAAACGATCCTTTCCCTTAGCTACATACAGTTTTGAATTCAGAGTTTTCCTTCATCTAGACGGGTTGCCACTCAAGGCTATAGAACCCAAATGAATAGTCGGGATAATCGGGTTAATTCAAACGATCCTTTCCTTAGCTACATACAGTTTTGAATTCAGAGTTTTCCTTCATCTAGACGGGTTGCCACTCAAGGCTATAGAACCCAAATGAATAGTCGGGATAATCGGGTTAATGCAAACGATCCTTTCCTTAGCTACATACAGTTTTGAATTCAGAGTTTTCCTTCATCTAGACGGGTTGCCACTCAAGGCTATAGAACCTAAATGAATAGTCGGGATAATCGAGTCAATGCAAACAACCCTTTCCTTAGCTACATACAGTTTTGAATTCAGAGTTTTCCTTCATCTAGACGGGTTGCCACTCAAGGAATAGTCTATAGAACCCCTTTCTTAAATGAATAGTCGGGATGATCTATAGGGTTAATAGTCAAACGATCCTTTCCCGTTCCTTAGCTACATACAGTTTTGAATTCAGAGTTTTCCTTCATCTAGACGGGGTTGCCACTCAAGGCTATAGAACCCAAATGAATAGTCAGGGATAATCGGGTTAATTCAAACGAATTCAAACGATCCTTTCCTTAGCTATAATACAGTTTTGAATTCAGAGTTTTCCTTCATCTAGACGGGTTGCCACTCAAGGCTATAGAACCCAAATGAATAGTCGGGATAATCGAGTCAATTCAAACAATCCTTTCCTTAGCTACATACAGTTTTGAATTCAGAGTTTTCCTTCATCTAGACGGGTTGCCACTCAAGGCTATAGAACCCAAATGAATAGTCGGGATAATCGAGTCAATGCAAACAACCCTTTCCTTAGCTACATACAGTTTTGAATTCAGAGTTTTCCTTCATCTAGACGGGTTGCCACTCAAGGCTATAGAACCCAAATGAATAGTCGGGATAATCGAGTCAATGCAAACAACCCTTTCCTTAGCTACATACAGTTTTGAATTCAGAGTTTTCCTTCATCTAGAACCCAAATGAATAGTTGCCACTCATACAGGCCTTCATCTAGAACCCAAATGAATAGTCGGGATAATCGAGTCAATTCAAACAATCCTTTCCTTAGCTACATACAGTTTTGAATTCAGAGTTTTCCTTCATCTAGCTACACGATCCTTCATCTAGACCCAAAATGCCACTCAAGGCTATAGAACCCAAATGAATAGTCCAAATGATAATCGAGTTAATTCAAACGATCCTTTCCTACATACAGTTTTGAATTCAGAGTTTTCCTTCATCTAGACATACAGTTTTCGAATTCAAACGAGTTTTCAGAGTTTTCTTCATCTAGACGGATTGCCACTCAAGGCTATAGAACCCAAATGAATAGTCGGATAATCGGGTTAATTCAAACGATCCTTTCCTTAGCTACATACAGTTTTGAATTCAGAGTTTTCCTTCATCTAGACGGGTTGCCACTCAAGGCTATAGAACCCAAATGAATAGTCGGGATAATCGGGTTAATTCAAACGATCCTTTCCTTAGCTACATACAGTTTTGAATTCAGAGTTTTCCTTCATCTAGACGGGTTGCCACTCAAGGCTATAGAACCCAAATGAATAGTCGGGATAATCGAGTTAATTCAAACGATCCTTTCCTTAGCTACATACAGTTTTGAATTCAGAGTTTTCCTTCATCTAGACGGGTTGCCACTCAAGGCTATAGAACCCAAATGAATAGTCGGGATAATCGAGTTAATTCAAACGATCCTTTCCTTAGCTACATACAGTTTTGAATTCAGAGTTTTTCATCTAGACGGGGTTGCCACTCAAGGCTATAGAACCCAAATGAATAGTCATAATCGAGTTAATTCAAACGATCCTTTCCTTAGCTACATACAGTTTTGAATTCAGGTTTTCCTTCATCTAGACGGGTTGCCACTCACTATAGAACCCCAAATGAATAGTCAGATATCAGTTAAACGATCCTTTCCTTAGCTACAATGAATAGTTTCCTTCATCTAGATAATCGTCCGGATAATTAATCCTTCCTTAGAAATACAGATTTCCCGGATTTCCTTAGCTACATACAGTTTTGAATTCAGAGTTTTCCTTCATCTAGACAGGTTTTCCACATCTAGGCGGCTATAGAACCCAAATGAATAGTCGGGATAATCGAGTCAATGCAAACAACCCTTTCCTTAGCTACATACAGTTTTGAATTCAGAGTTTTCCTTCATCTAGACGGGTTGCCACTCAAGGCTATAGAACCCAAATGAATAGTCGGGATAATCGGGTTAATTCAAACGATCCTTTCCTTAGCTACATACAGTTTTGAATTCAGAGTTTTCCTTCATCTAGACGGGTTGCCACTCAAGGCTATAGAACCCAAATGAATAGTCGGGATAATCGGGTTAATGCAAACGATCCTTTCCTTAGCTACATACAGTTTTGAATTCAGAGTTTTCCTTCATCTAGACGGATTGCCACTCAAGGCTATAGAACCCAAATGAATAGTCGGGATGATCGAGTTAATTCAAACGATCCTTTCCTTAGCTACATACAGTTTTGAATTCAGAGTTTTCCTTCATCTAGACGGGTTTGCCACTCAAGGCTATAGAACCCAAATGAATAGTCAGGATAATCGAGTCAATTCAAACAATCCTTTCCTTAGCTACATACAGTTTTGAATTCAGGCTATAGTTTTCCTTCATCTAGACGGGAGTTGCCACTCAAGGCTATAGAACCCAAATGAATAGTCAGGATAATCGAGTCAATTCAAACAATCCTTTCCTTAGCTACATACAGTTTTTGAATTCAGAGTTTTCCTTCATCTAGACGGGTTTGCCACTCAAATGAATATAGAACCCAAATGAATAGTCCCTTCATCTAGATAATCAGTCAACGATCAACCCTTCCTTAGCTACATACAGTTTTGAATTCAGAGTTTTCCTTCATCTAGACGGGTTGCCACTCAAGGCTATAGAACCAAATGAATAGTCCGGATAATCAGGTTTTTTGAATTCAGAGTTTTCCTTCATCTAGACGGTTTGCCACTCAAGGCTATAGAACCCAAATGAATAGTCGGGATAATCGGGTTAATTCAAACGATCCTTTCCTTAGCTACATTCAGTTTTTCAATTCAAGGCTAGTTTTCCTTCATCTAGACGGGTTTTGAATTGCCACTCAACGGGCTATAGAACCCAAATGAATAGTCAGGATAATCGAGTTAATTCAAACGATCCTTTCCTTAGCTACATACAGTTTTGAATTCAGAGTTTTCCTTCATCTAGACGGGTTGCCACTCAAGGCTATAGAACCCAAATGAATAGTCAGGATAATCGAGTTAATTCAAACGATCCTTTCCTTAGCTACATACAGTTTTGAATTCAGTTTTTCCTTCATCTAGACGGGTTTGCACTCAGGCTATAGAACCCAAATTTCCTTCAAACGATCTTTCCTTAGACAGTTTTGAATTGAGTTTTCCTTCATCTAGAGGCTATAAGGCTATAGAACCCAAATGAATAGTCAGGATAATCGAGTTAATTCAAACGATCCTTTCCTTAGCTATAGCCTTACAGTTTTGAATTCAGAGTTTTCCTTCATCTAGACGGGTTGCCACTCAAGGCTATAGAACCCAAATGAATAGTCAGGATAATCGGCGTTAATTCAAACGATCCTTTCCTTACAGTTTTGACATATCAGTTTTGAATTCAGGGAGTTTTTCCTTCATCTAGACGGATTGCCACTCAGACTATAGAACCCAAATGAATAGTCAGGATGATCGAGTTAATTCAAACGATCCTTTCCTTAGCTACATACAGTTTTGAATTCAGAGTTTTTCCTTCATCTAGACGGGTTGCCACTCAAGGCTATAGAACCCAAATGAATAGTCGGGATGATCGAGTTAATTCAAACGATCCTTTCCTTAGCTACATACAGTTTTGAATTCAGAGTTTTCCTTCATCTAGACGGGTTGCCACTCAAGGCTATAGAACCCAAATGAATAGTCGGGATAATCGTGTTAATGCAAACGATCCTTTCCTTAGCTACATACAGTTTTGAATTCAGAGTTTTCCTTCATCTAGACGGGTTGCCACTGAATAGTCACATAGAACCCAAATGAATCTAGTGATCGGGATAATCGAAATCGTCAATGCAAAACAACCCTTTCCTTAGCTACATACAAATTCAGAGTTTTCCTTCATCTAGACGGGTTGCCACTCAAGGCTATAGAACCCAAATGAATAGTCAGGATAATCGGGTTAATTCAAACGATCCTTTCCTTAGCTACATACAGTTTTGAATTCAGAGTTTTCCTTCATCTAGACGGGTTGCCACTCAAGGCTATAGAAACCCAAATGAATAGTCGGATAATCGATCCTTTCCTTTAGCTACATACAGTTTTGAATTCAGAATCTAGACGGATTTCCACAAGGTTATAGAACCCAAATGAATAGTCATAATTCGAGCTTCCTTTCCTTTAGCTACATACAGTTTTGAATTCAGAGTTTTCCTTCATCTAGACGGGTTGCCAATAAGGCTATAGAACCCAAATGAATAGTCGAATAGGATAATCGAGTTAATTCAAACGATCCTTTCCTTAGCTACATACAGTTTTGAATTCAGAGTTTTCCTTCATCTAGACGGGTTGCCACTCAAGGCTATAGAACCCAAAATGAATAGTCGGGATAATCGAGTTAATTCAAACGATCCTTTCCTTAGCTACATACAGTTTTGAATTCAGAGTTTTCCTTCCATCTAGACGGATTGCCACTCAAGGCTATAGAACCCAAATGAATAGTCATAATCGAGTTAATTCAAACGATCCTTTCCTTAGCTACATACAGTTTTGAATTCAGAGTTTTCCTTCATCTAGACGGGTTGCCACTCAAGGCTATAGAACCCAAATGAATAGTCGGGATGATCGAGTTAATTCAAACGATCCTTTCCTTAGCTACATACAGTTTTGAATTCAGAGTTTTCCTTCATCTAGACGGGTTGCCACTCAAGGCTATAGAACCCAAATGAATAGTCGGGATGATCGAGTTAATTCAAACGATCCTTTCCTTTAGCTACATACAGTTTTGAATTCAGAGTTTTCCTTCATCTAGACGGGTTGCCACTCAAGGCTATAGAACCCAAATGAATAGTCGGGATAATCGAGTTAATTCAAACGATCCTTTCCTTAGCTACATACAGTTTTGAATTCAGAGTTTTCCTTCATCTAGACGGGTTGCCACTCAAGGCTATAGAACCCAAATGAATAGTCGGGATGATCGAGTTGAATTCAAACGATCCTTTCCTTAGCTACCAAAAATGAATAGTCAGGATGATCGATACAGTTTTGAATTCAGAGTTTTCCTTCATCTAGACGGGTTGCCACTCAAGGCTATAGAACCCAAATGAATAGTCGGGATAATCGGCGTTAATTCAAACGATCCTTTCATTAGCTACATACAGTTTTGAATTCAGAGTTTTCCTTCATCTAGACGGGTTGCCACTCCCAAATGAATAGTCGGGATATCGAGTTAATTCAAACCCTTTCCTTAAATACAGTGAATAGAGTCATCTAGATAATCAAGGTTAGAACCCAAATGAATAGTCAAACGATCAAACTTTCCTTAGCTACATACAGTTTTGAATTCAGAGTTTTCCTTCATCTAGACGGGTTTGCCACTCCAAGGCTATAGAACCCAAATGAATAGTCGGGATAATCGAGTTAATTCAAACGATCCTTTCCTTAGCTACATACAGTTTTGAATTCAGAGTTTTCCTTCATCTAGACGAATAGTTGCCACTCAAGGCTATAGAACCCAAATGAATAGTCGGGATAATCGAATAGTTAATTCAAACGATCCTTTCCTTAGCTACATACAGTTTTGAATTCAGAGTTTTCCTTCATCTAGACGGATTGCCACTCAAGGCTATAGAACCCAAATGAATAGTCGGGATAATCGGGTTAATTCAAACGATCCTTTCATTAGCTACATACAGTTTTGAATTCAGAGTTTTCCTTCATCTAGACGGATTGCCACTCAAGGCTATAGAACCCAAATGAATAGTCGGGATAATCGAGTTAATGCAAACGATCCTTTCCTTTTAGCTACATACAGTTTTGAATTCAGAGTTTTCCTTCATCTAGACGGGTTTGCCACTCAAGGCTATAGAACCCAAAATGAATAGTCGGGATGATCGAGTTAATTCAAACGATCCTTTCCTTAGCTACATACAGTTTTGAATTCAGAGTTTTCCTTCATCTAGACGGGTTGCCACTCAAGGCTATAGAACCCAAATGAATAGTCGGGATAATCGGGTTAATTCAAACGATCCTTTCCTTAGCTACATATTTGAATTCAGAGTTTTCCTTCATCTAGACGGGTTGCCAGAGTAAACCCCAAATGAATAGTCCTGATCATCTTCAAACGATCGGTTTTGAATTCAGAGTTTTCCTTCATCTAGACGGGTTGCCACTCAAGGCTATAGAACCCAAATGAATAGTCGGGATAATCGAGTTAATTCAAAACGATCCTTTCTATACAGTTTTTAGTCTAATTCAGGTTTCCTTCAGTTTTGAATTCAGAGTTTTCCTTCATCTAGACGGGTTGCCACTCAAGGCTATAGAACCCAAATGAATAGTCGGGATAATCGGGTTAATTCAAACGATCCTTTCCTTAGCTACATACAGTTTTGAATTCAGAGTTTTCCTTCATCTAGACGGGTTGCCACTCAAGGCTATAGAACCCAAATGAATAGTCGGGATAATCGAGTCAATGCAAACAACCCTTTCCTTAGCTACATACAGTTTTGAATTCAGAGTTTTCCTTCATCTAGACGGGTTGCCACTCAAGGCTATAGAACCCAAATGAATAGTCGGGATAATCGATCCTTTCTTTAGGTTAATTCAAACGATCCTTTCCCAAAATGAATAGCTACATACAGTTTTGAATTCAGAGTTTTCCTTCATCTAGACGGATTGCCACTCAAGGCTATAGAACCCAAAATGAATAGTCGGATAATCGGGTTAATTCAAACGATCCTTCCTTAGCTACATACAGTTTTGAATTCAGAGTTTTCCTTCATCTAGACGGGTTGCACTCAAGGCTATAGAACCCAAATGAATAGTCGGGATAATCGGTTAATTCAAACGATCCTTTCGTAGCTACATACAGTTTTTGAATTCAGAGTTTTCCTTCATCTAGACGGGTTGCCACTCAAACCTATAGAACCCAAATGAATAGTCGGGATAATCGAGTTAATTCAAACAACCCTTTCCTTAGCTACATACAGTTTTGAATTCAGAGTTTTCTTCATCTAGACGGTTTTGCCACTCCTATATAGAACCCAAATGAATAGTCGGGATGATCGAGTTAATTCAAACAATCCTTTCCTTAGCTACATACAGTTTTGAATTCAGAGTTTTCCTTCATCTAGACGGGTTTGCCTCTCAAGGCTATAGAACCCAAATGAATAGTCGGGATAATCGAGTTAATTCAAACGATCCTTTCCTTAGCTACATACAGTTTTGAATTCAGAGTTTTCCTAGACGGATCATCTAAAATGAATCGTCGGGATAATCAAGGTTTGCCACTCAGTTTGAACGGTTTTCTATAGAACCCAAATGAATAGTCGGGATGATCGAGTTAATTCAAACGATCCTTTCCTTTTAGCTACATACAGTTTTGAATTCAGAGTTTTCCTTCATCTAGACGGGTTGCCACTCAAGGCTATAGAACCCAAATGAATAGTCGGATGATCGAGTTAATCCAAACGATCCTTTCCTTAGCTACATACAGTTTTGAATTCAGAGTTTTCCTTCATCTAGACGGATTGCCACTCAAGGCTATAGAACCCAAATGAATAGTCAGGATAATCGAGTTAATGCAAACGATCCTTTCCTTAATTAGCTACATACAGTTTTGAATTCAAGTTTTCCTTCATCTAGACGGGTTGCCACTGAAGGCTATAGAACCCAAAATGAATAGTCGGGATAATCGGGTTAATTCAAACGATCCTTTCAGCTACATACAGTTTTTGAATTCAGAGTTTTCCTTCATCTAGACGGGTTGCCACCAATGCTATAGAACCCAAATGAATATCGGGATAATCAAGTCATTCAAACAACCCTTTCCTTAGCTACATACAGTTTTGAATTCAGAGTTTTCCTTCATCTAGACGGTTGCCACTACTCAAGGCTATAGAACCCAAATGAATAGTCATAATTGAGTTAATTCAAATGATCCTTTTCCTTAGCTACATACAGTTTTGAATTCAGAGTTTTTCATCTAGACGGTTGCCACCAAGGCTATAGAACCCAAATGAATAGTCGGGATAATCGGTTAATCTAAAACGATCCAGAGTTTTCTTTCTAGACGGGTTGCCACCAAGGCATAGTGAATTTTGAATTCAGTGTTTTTGAATTCAGAGTCTTCATCTAGACGGGTTGCCACTCAAGGCATATAGAACCCAAATGAATAGTCGGGATAATCGTGTTAATTCAAACGATCCTTTCCTCAGCTACACAGTTTTGAATTCAGAGTTTTCTTCATCTAGACGGGATTGCCACTCAAGGCTAGAACCCAAAAATGAATAGTCGGGATAATCGGCGTTAATTCAAACGATCCTTTTCCTTAGCTACATACAGTTTTGAATTCAGAGTTTTCCTTCATCTAGACGGGGTTGCCACCAAGGCTATAGAACCCCAAATGAATAGTCGGGATAATCGAGTTAATTCAAACGATCCTTTCCTTTAGCTACATACAGTTTTGAATTCAGAGTTTTCATCTAGACGGTTGCTACCAAGGCTATAGAACCCAAATGAATAGTCGGATGATCGAGCACCGATCCTTTCCTTAGCTACAACAGTTTTGAATTCAGAGTTTTCCTTCATCTAGACGGATTGCCACCACGCTATAGAACCAAATGAATTGTCGGGATAATCGTTAATTCAAACGATCCTTTCCTTAGCTACATACAGTTTTGAATTCAGAGTTTCTTCATCTAGACGGTTGCACTCAAGGCCATAGAACCCAAATGAATAGTAGTAATCGGATGATCGAGTTTCCTTAGCTGCTATTACAAACGAATCAGAAGCTTTCTTAGCGGTTACACACAGTTTTGAATTCAGAGTTTTCAACTTCATCTAGACGGTTTGCCACATCTAGACGGATTGCCACTATAGAAACCCAAATGAATAGTCGGGATAATCGGGTTAATGCAAACGATCCTTTCTTAGCTACATACAGTTTGAATTCAGAGTTTTCCTTCATCTAGACGGATTGCCACCAAGGCTATATAGAACCCAAATGAATAGTCGGGATGATCGGAGTTAATTCAAACGATCCTTTTTCCTTTAGCTACATACAGTTTTGAATTCAGAGTTTTCTTCATCTAGACGGGTTGCCACTCAAGGCTATCGAACCCAAATGAATAGTCGGGATGATCGAGTTAATGCAAACGATCCTTTCCTTAGCTACATACAGTTTTGAATTCAGAGTTTTCCTTTCATCAGACGGTTGCCAGAAGGCTATAGAACCCAAATTAATAGTCGGGAACCGGTTAATAAACAACCTTCAAAAATACAGTTTTTGAATTCAGAGTTTTCTTCATCTAGACGGGTTGCCACTCAAGGCTCCCAAATGAATAGTCGGGATAATCGGGTGCAAACGATCCTTTCCTTAGCTACATACAGTTTTAATTCAGAGTTTTTTCATCTAGACGGATTGCCACTAAGGCTATAGAACCCAATGAATAGTCGGATAATCGAGCATTCAAACGATCCTTTCCTTAGCTACATACAGTTTTTGAATTCAGAGTTTTCATCTAGACGGATTGCCACTCAAGGCTATAGAACCCAAATGAATAGTTGGATGATCGAGTTAATTCAAACGATCCTTTCCTTTAGCTACATACAGTTTTGAATTCAGAGTTTTCCTTCATCTAGACGGGTTGCCACCAAGGCTATAGGAACCCAAATTAATAGTCGGGATGATCGAGTTAATTCAAACGATCCTTTCCTTAGCTACAGTTTTGAATTCAGAGTTTTCCTTCATCTAGACGGTTGCCACCTGGGCTATAGAACCCAAATGAATAGTCAAATCGAGCATGCAAACGATCCTTCCTTAGCTACATACAGTTTTGAATTCAGAGTTTTCCTTCATCTAGACGGGCTGCCACCAAGGCTATAGAACCTAAATGAATAGTCGGGATAATCGGGTTATTCAAACGATCCTTTCTTAGCTACACAGTTTTGAATTCAGAGTTTTCCTTCATCTAGACGGGTTTGCCACTCAAGGCTATAGAACCCAAATGAATGGTCGGGATGATCGAGTTAATTCAAACGAATACCTTTCCTTAGCTACATACAGTTTTGAATTCAGAGTTTTCCTTCATCTAGACGGTTGCCACTCAAGGCTATAGAACCCAAATGAATAGCTCCAGGATAATCGAGTTAATGCAAACAATCCTTTCCTTAGCTACATACAGTTTTGAATTCAGAGTTTTTTCATTCATCGGGATAATTGTCAATGCAAACGGATTTTCCTTAGCTACATACAGTTTTGAGAGCTTATGAACCCAATGAATGATAGTCAGGATAATCGGGTTAATTCAAACGATCCTTTCCTTAGCTTTACATACAGTTTTGAATTCAGAGTTTTCCTTCATCTAGACGGATTGCCACTCAAGGCTATAGAACCCAAATGAATAGTCGGGATGATCAAACGATCCTTTCAAACAGTTTTGAATCAGAGTTTCTTCATCTAGACGGATTGCCACTTAGAACCCAAATGAATTTTGAGTTAATTCAAACGATTTTCCTTCATCTAGACAGAGTTGCCACATCAACGGGTTGCCACCGTATAGAACCCAAATGAATAGTCGGGATAATCGAGTTAATGCAAAACGACCCTTTCCTTAGCTACATACAGTTTTGAATTAGAGTTTTCCTATCTAGACGGTTGCCTCTCAAGGCTATAGAACCCAAATGAATAGTCGGGATAATCGAGTCAATGCAAACGATCCTTCCTACATACAGTTTTGAATTCAGAGTTTTCCTTCATCAGGACGTTGCTAGTTTTGAATAGTCGGGATGACTCCGTAATTCAACGATCCTTCAGCTACATACAGTTTAGAATTCAGAGTTTTCCTTCATCTAGACGGTTGCTACTCAAGGTTTTAAACCCAAATGAATAGTCGGGATAATCGGGGTTAATTCAAACGATCCTTTCTACATACAGTTTTGAATTCAGAGTTTTCCTTCATCTAGACGGATTGCCACTTTTGAATAGTCGGGATAATCGGCGTTAGTCCTTTCCTTTACATACAGTTTTGAATTCAGACGGACGGGTTGCCACCAAGGCTATAGAAACCCAAATGAATAGTCGGATAAATGAGTCAATTCAAACGACCTTTCCTTAGTTACATACAGTTTTGAATTAGAGTTTTCCTTCATCTAGACGGTTGCCACCAATGCTATAGAACCAAAATGAATAGTCGGGATAATCAAGCAATTCAAACGATCCTTTCCTTTTAGCTACATACAGTTTTGAATTCAGAGTTTTCCTTCATCTAGACAGGTTGTACTCAAGGCTATAGAACCCCAAATGAATTGTCAGGACCAATGTTTGGGTTAATTCAAACGATCCTTTTCTTAAAGCTACATACAGTTTTTGAATTTTAGAGTTTTCCTTCCTTCTAGACGGATTGCCACTCAAGGAAGCTATAGAACCCAAATGAATAGTCAGGATGATCGGTTAATTAAAACGATCCTTTCTTTAGCTACATACAGTTTTGAATTCAGAGTTTTCTTTCATCTAGACAGATTGCCACTCAAAATATAGAACCTAAAATGAATAGTTGGGATGATTCGATTTAATTAAACGATCCTTTCACTAGGCTACATATAGTTTTTGAATTCAGAGTTTTCCTTCATCTAGACGGGTTTGCCACTCAAGGCTATAGAACCCAAATGAATAGTCAGGATGATCGAGGATTAATTCAAACGATCCTTTCCTTAGGCTACATACCAGTTTTTGAATTCAGAGTTTTCCTTCATCTGAACGGTTTGCCACTCCAGGGCTATAGAACCCAAATGAATAGTCAGGATGATCCGAGTTAATTCAAACGATCCTTTTCCTTTTTAGCTACATACAGTTTTGAATTAGAGAGTTTTCCTTCATCTAGACGGGTTGCCACCATTATCGAACCTCTAAAAATGAATAGTCGGGATAATCGTTAATGTGCAAACGACTGATATTTCCTTTAGCTACATAAGGCTTGAATTAGAGTTTTCATTCAGACGGGTTGCCACTCAAGGCTATAGAACCCAAATGAATAGTTTGGATGATCGAGTTAATTCAAACGATCCTTCTTAGCTATACATACAGTTTTGAATTCAGAGTTTTCCTTCATCTAGACGGTTACACTCAAGGCTAAGAGAACCCGAAATGAATAGTTTGGATGATCGGAGTTAATCTAAACGATCCTTCTCTTAGCTAAGCATACAGTTTTAATTCAGAGTTTTCCTTCATCTAGACGGGGTTGCCACCAAGGCCATAGGAACCCAAATGAATAGTCGGATAATCGGTTAATGCAAAACGATCCTTTCCTTAGCTACACAATTTTGAATTCAGAGTTTTCCTTCATCTAGACGGGTTGCCCTCAGGCTATAGAACCCAAATGAATAGTCCGGGATGATCTTAATTCAAACGATCGCTTCCTTAGCTACATACAGTTTTGAATTCAGAGTTTTCCTTCATCTAGACGGGTTGCCACTCAAGGCTATAGAACCCAAATGAATAGTCAGGATGATCGAGTTAATTCAAACGATCCTTTCCTTTTAGCTACATACAGTTTTGAATTCAGAGTTTTCCTTCATCTAGACGCGGTTGCCACTCAAGGCTATAGAACCCAAATGAATAGTCGGGATAATCGAGTTAATTCAAACGATCCTTTCCTTTTAGCTACATACAGTTTTGAATTCAGAGTTTTCTTCATCTAGACGGGTTGCCACCAAGGCTATAGAACCCAAATGAATAGTCAGGATAATCCGGGTTAATTCAAACGATCCTTTCCTTAGCTACATACAGTTTTGAATTCAGAGTTTTCCTTCATCTAGACGGATTGCCACTCAAGGCTATAGAACCCAAATGAATAGTCGGGATAATCGGGTTAATTCAAACGATCCTTTCCTTAGCTACATACAGTTTTGAATTCAGAGTTTTCCTTCATCTAGACGGGTTGCCACTCAAGGCTATAGAACCCAAATGAATAGTCAGGATGATCGGGTTAATTCAAACGATCCTTTCCTTAGCTACATACAGTTTTGAATTCAAGTTTTCCTTCATCTAGACGGGTTTGCCACTCCAGGGCTATAGAACCCAAATGAATAGTCAGGATAATCGGTTAATTCAAAACATCCTTTTCCTTAGCTACATACAGTTTTGAATTCAGAGTTTTCCTTCATCTAGACGGATTGCCACTCAAGGCTATAGAACCCAAATGAATAGTCTAATCGAGTTAATTCAAACGTCCTTTCCTTAAATGAATAGTTTCCTTCATCTAGACGGGTTGCCTCAAGGTTAGAACCCAAATGAATAGTCAGGATAATCGTTAATTCAAACGATCCGTTCCTTAGCTACACCAGTTTTGAATTCAGAGTTTTCCTTCATCTAGACGGATTGCCACTCAAGGCTATAGAACCCAAATGAATAGTCAGGATAATCGAGTTAATGCAAACGATCCTTTCCTTTCATACAGTTTGAATTCATAGTTTTCCTTCATCTAGACGGGTTTTGCCACTCGAGGCTATAGAACCCAAATGAATAGTCGGGATATCGGGTTAATGCAAACGATCCTTTCCTTAGTTTTTTTGAATTCAGAGTTTTCCTTCATCTAGACGGATTGCCACTCAAGGCTATATAACCCAAATGAATAGTCAGGATGATCGAGTTAATTCAAACGACCCTTTCCTTAGCTACATACAGTTTTGAATTCAAAGTTTTCCTTCATCTAGACGGATTGCCACCAAGGCTATAGAACCCAAATGAATAGTCAGGATAATCGGGTTAATTCAAACGATCCTTTCCTTAGCTACATACAGTTTTGAATTCAGAGTTTTCCTTCATCTAGACGTATGCCACTCAGCGCTATAGAACCCAAAATGAATAGTCGGGATAATCAAATGCAAACGATCCTTTCCTTAGCTACATACATGTTTGAATTCAGAGTTTTCTCTTCATCTAGACGGGCCACTCAGGGCTATAGAACCCCAAATGAATAGTCGATGATGAGTTAGCATCTGGAAACGAGATCCTTTCCTTAGCTACATACAGTTTTGAATTCAGAGTTTTCCTTCATCTAGACGGGTTGCTACCAAGGCTATAGAACCCAAATGAATAGTCGATGATCGAGTTAATTCAAACGATCCTTTCCTTAGCTACATACAGTTTTGAATTCAGAGTTTTCCTTCATCTAGACGGGTTGCCACTCAAGGCCATAGAACCCAAATGAATAGTCGGGATAATTCATGTTAATGCAAACGATCCTTTCCTTAGCTACATATACAGCTTTGAATTCAGAGTTTTCCTTCATCTAGACGGGTTGCCATCAGGCTATAGAACCAAAATGAATAGTCGGGATGATCGAGTTAATTCAAACGATCCTTTTCCCTTAGCTACATACAGTTTTGAATTCAGAGTTTTCCTTCATCTAGACGGGTTGCCACCAAGGCTATAGAACCCAAATGAATAGTCGGGATGATCGAGTTAATTCAAACGATCCTTTCCTTTTATACATACAGTTTTGAATTCAGAGTTTTCTTCATCTAGACGGATTGCCACCAAGGCTATAGAACCCAAATGAATAGTCGGGATAATCGTTAATGCAAACGATTTTGAAGCATACAGTTTTGAATTCAGAGCCTTTCTCAAAATGAATAGTCGGGATAATAGCAATGCAAACCCCTTTCCTTAGCGACATACAGTTTTGAATTCAGAGTTTTCTTCATCTAGACGGATTGCCACCAAGGCCATAGAACCCAAATGAATAGACGGGATAATCGAGTCAATGCAAACGATCCTTTCCTTTAGCGACATACAGTTTTGAATTCAGAGTTTTTCATCTAGACGATTGCCACCAAGGCTATAGAACCCAAATGAATAGTTTGGATGATCGAGTTAATTCAAACGATCCTTTCCTTTAGCTACATACAGTTTTGAATTCAGAGTTTTCCTTCATCTAGACGGTTGCCACTCAAGGCTATAGAACCCAAAATGAATAGTCGGGATAATCGAGTTAATCTTAAACGATCCTTTCCTTAGCTACATACAGTTTTGAATTCAGAGTTTTTCATCTAGACGGATTGCCACCAAGGCTATAGAACCCAAATGAATAGTCGGATAATCGGGTTAATTCAAACGATCCTTTCCTTAGCTACATACAGTTTTGAATTCAGAGTTTTCTTCATCTAGACGGGTTGCCACCAAGGCTATAGAACCCAAATGAATAGTCGGGATAATCGAGTTAATTCAAAACGATCCTTTCCTTAGCTACATACAGTTTTGAATTCAGAGTTTTCCTTCATCTAGACGGCTGCTACCAAGGCTATAGAACCCAAATGAATAGTCGGATAATCGAGTTAATTCAACGATCCTTTCTTTAAAATACAGTTTTGAATTCAGAGTTTTCCTTCATCTAGACGGATTGCCAATTAAGAACCCAAATATAGAAATCGGGTTAAGAATAGTTTTGAATTCAGAGCAAACGGATTGCCTTTCCTTAGCCCAAATACAGTTTTTAAATTCAGAGATCCTTCTCTTCATCTAGACGGTTGCCATCAAGGCTATTAGAACCCAAAATGAATAGTCGGGATAATCGAGTTAATGCAAACGATCCTTTCCTTTGAGCTACATACAGTTTTGAATTCAGAGTTTTCCTTCATTCAGACGGGTTGCCACCTTCAAGGCTATAGAACCTCCAAATGAATAGTCGGATGATCGAGTTAATCTCAAACGATCCCTTTCCTTTAGCTACATACAGTTTTGAATTCAGAGTTTCTTCATCTAGACGGGGTTGCCACCAAGGCTATAGAACCTAAATGAATAGTCGGGATAATCGGCGTTAATTCAAACGATCCTTTCCTTAGCTATACAGTTTTGAATTCAGAGTTTTCCTTCATCTAGACGGTTGCTACCATTATAGAACCCAAATGAATAGTCGGGATGATCGAGTTAATTCAAACGATCCTTTCCTTAGCTACATACAGTTTTGAATTCAGAGTTTTCCTTCATCTAGTGTATGGCCACTCATATTATAGAACCAAATGAATAGTCGGGATGATCGACAATTCAAACGATCCTTTCCTTAGCTACATACAGTTTTGAATTCAGAGTTTTCCTTCATCTAGACGGATTGCCATCCGCTATAGAACCCAAAATGAATAGTTGACAATCGGCGTTAATGCAAACGATCCTTTCCTTAGCTACATACAGTTTTGAATTCAGAGTTTTCCTTCATCTAGACGGTTGCCACCAGGGCTATAGAACCAAAATGAATAGTCGGATGATCGGCGTTAATGCAAAACGATCCTTTCCTTAGCTACATACAGTTTTGAATTCAGAGTTTTCTTCATCTAGACGGTTGCCACCAGGCTATAGAACCCAAATGAATAGTCGGATGATCGAGTTAATTCAAACGATCCTTCCTTAGCTACATACAGTTTTGAATTCAGAGTTTTCTTCATCTAGACGGATTGCCACCAAGGCTATAGAACCCAAATGAATAGTCGATAATCGGTTAATGCAAACGATCCTTTCCTTAGCTACATATAGTTTTGAATTCAGAGTTTTCTTCATCTAGACGGGCTGCCACCACCATAGCAGAACCCAAATGAATAGTCGGATAATCGAGTCAATGCAAACAATCCTTTCCTTAGCTATTATACAGTTTTGAATTCAGAGTTTCCTTCATCTAGACGGGTTGCCACTCAAGGCTATAGAACCCAAATGAATAGTCGGATAATCGAGTTAATCAAACGATCCTTTCTTTAGCACTACATACAGTTTTGAATTCAGAGTTTTCCTTCATCTAGACGGGTTGCCACAAGGCTATAGAACCCAAATGAATAGACGGATGATCGAGTTAATTCAAACGATCCTTCTTTACCCATACAGTTTTGAATTCAGAGTTTTCCTTCATCTAGACGGATTGCTACCAAGGCTATAGAACCCAAAATGAATAGTCGGATAATCGGGTTAATTCAAACGATCCTTTTCCTTAGTTACATATTACAGTTTTGAATTCAGAGTTTTCCTTCATCTAGACGGATTGCCACTCAAGGCTATAGAACCTAAATGAATAGTCGGGATAATCGAGTTAATGCAAACAATCCTTTCTTTAGCTACATACAGTTTTGAATTCAGAGTTTTTCCTTCATCTAGACGGATTGCCACTCAAGGCTATAGAACCCAAATGAATAGTTGGGATAATCGAGTTAATTCAAACGATCCTTTCTTTTAGCTACATACAGTTTTTGAATTCAGAGTTTTCATTCATCTAGACGGGTTGCCACTCCAATATAGAACCCAAATGAATAGTCGGGATAATCAAGTTAATTCAAACGATCCTTTCCTTAGCTACATACAGTTTTGAATTCAGAGTTTTCCTTCATCTAGACGGTTGCCACCAAGGCTATAGAACCAAATGAATAGTCGATAATCAAGTTAATTCAAACGATCCTTTCCTTAGCTACATACAGTTTTGAATTCAGAGTTTTCTTCATCTAGACGGATTTGCCACTCAAGGCTATAGAACCCAAATGAATAGTCGGATAATCGGGTTAATTCAAACGATCCTTTCCTTAGCTACATACAGTTTTGAATTCAGAGTTTTCCTTCATCTAGACGGTGGATTGCCACCAAGGCTATAGAACCCAAATGAATAGTCGGGATAATCGAGTCAATGCAAACGATCCTTTCCTTAGCTACATACAGTTTTGAATTCAGAGTTTTCTTCATCTAGAGGGCTTGCCACCTGCTGCTATAGAACCTAAAAACAATAGTCGGGATGATCGGGTTAATTCAAACGATCCTTTCCTTAGCTACATACAGTTTTTGAATTCAGAGTTTTCCTTCATCTAGACGGGTTGCCACCAAGGCTATAGAACCCAAATGAATAGTCGGATAATCGAGCGTTAATTCAAACGATCCTTTTCTTAGCTACACAGTTTTGAATTCAGAGTTTTCCTTCATCTAGACGGATTGCCACTCAAGACTATAGAACCCAAATGAATAGTCGATAATCGTTAATTCAAACGATCCTTTCCTTAGCTACATACAGTTTTGAATTCAGAGTTTTCTTCATCTAGACGGGTTGCCACTCAAGGCTATAGAACCCAAATGAATAGTCGGGATGATCGAGCAATTCAAAACGATCCTTTCCTTAGCTACATACAGTTTTGAATTCAGAGTTTTCCTTCATCTAGACGGGTTGCCACTGGCTATAGAACCCAAACAATAGTCGGGATAATCAATTCAAACGATCCTTTCCTTAGCTACATACAGTTTTGAATTCAGAGTTTTCCTTCATCTAGACGGATTGCCACCAAGACTATAGAACCCAAATGAATAGTCGGGATAATCGGCGTTAATGCAAACGATCCTTTTCCTTAGCTACATACAGTTTTGAATTCAGAGTTTTCCTTCATCTAGACGGATTGCCACCAAGGCTATAGAACCCAAATGAATAGTCGGGATGACGAGTTAATTCAAACAATCCTTTCCTTAGCTACATACAGTTTTGAATTCAGAGTTTTTTCATCTAGACGGATTGCCACTCAAGGCTATAGAACCCAAATGAATAGTCGGGATAATCGGAGTTAATTCAAACGATCCTTTCCTTAGCTAAGATACAGTTTTGAATTCAGAGTTTTCATCTAGACGGGGTTGCCACTACAAGGCTATAGAACCCAAAATGAATAGTCGGGATAATCGAGTTAATGCAAACGATCCTTTCTTAGCTACATACAGTTTTGAATTCAGAGTTTTCTTCATCTAGACGGGTTGCCACCAAGGCTATAGAACCCAAATGAATAGTCGGGATAATCGGGTTAATTCAAACAATCCTTTCCTTAGCTATGTTGCCAGTTTTGAATTCAGAGTTTTCTTCATCTAGACGGATTGCCACCAAGGCTATAGGAACCCAAATGAATAGTCGGATAATCGGGTTAATTCAAACGATCCCTTTCCTTGGCTACATACAGTTTTGAATTCAGAGTTTTCTTCATCTAGACGGGTTGCCACCAAGGCCATAGAACCCAAAATGAATAGTCGGGATAATCAATGCAAAATGATCCCTTTCCTTAGCTACATACAGTTTTGAATTCAGAGTTTTCCTTCATCTAGACGGTTGCTACCAAGGCTATAGAACCCAAATGAATAGTCGGATAATCGGTTAATTCAAACGATCCTTTCCTTAGCTACATACAGTTTTGAATTCAGAGTTTTCCTTCATCTAGACGGGTTGCCACCAAGGCTATAGAACCCAAAATGAATAGTCGGATAATCGTTAATTCAAACGATCCTTTCCTTTGCTACATACAGTTTTGAATTCAGAGTTTTCCTTCATCTAGACGGATTGCCACCAAGGCTATAGAACCCAAATGAATATCGGGATAATCGGCGTTAATGCAAACGATCCTTTCCTTAGCTACATACAGTTTTGAATTCAGAGTTTTCTTCATCTAGACGGGTTGCTACTCAAGGCCATAGAACCCAAATGAATAGTCGGGATGATCGAGCAATTCAAACGATCCTTTCCTTTAGCTACATACAGTTTTGAATTCAGAGTTTTCCTTCATCTAGACGGGTTGCCACCAAGGCTATAGAACCCAAATGAATAGTCGGATAATCGAGGTTAATTCAACGATCCTTTCCTTTTAGCTACATACAGTTTTGAATTCAGAGTTTTCCTTCATCTAGACGGATTGCCACTAAGGCTATAGGAACCCAAATGAATAGTCGGATAATCGGCGTTAATGCAAACGATCCTTTCCTTAAGCTATTAACACAGTTTTGAATTCAGAGTTTTCCTTCATCTAGACGGTTGCCACCAGGCTATAGAACCCAAATGAATAGTCGGGATGATCGAGTTAATCTAAACGATCCTTTCCTTTAGCTACATACAGTTTTGAATTCAGAGTTTTTCCTTCATCTAGACGGATTGCCACCAAGGCTATAGAACCCAAATGAATAGTCGACATAATCGAGTTAATTCAAACGATCCTTTCCTTAGCTACATACAGTTTTGAATTCAGAGTTTTCATCTAGACGGATTGCCACCAAGACTATAGAACCCAAATGAATAGTTGCACAATCAAACGATCCTTTCCCTTAGCTACATACAGTTTGAATTAAGAGTTTTCCTTCATCTAGACGGATTGCCACAAATAGAACCAAATGAATAGTCGGGATAATCGAGTTAATTCAAAACGATCCTTTCCTTAGCTACATACAGTTTTGAATTCAGAGTTTTCCTTCATCTAGACGGATTGCCACCAAGGCTATAGAACCCAAATGAATAGTCGATAATCGGGTTAATGCAAACGATCCTTTCCTTAGCTACATACAGTTTTGAATTCAGAGTTTTCCTTCATCTAGACGGTTGCCACCAAGGCTATAGAACCCAAATGAATATTCGGGATAATCGAGTTAATTCAAACGATCCTTTCCTTAGCTACATACAGTTTTGAATTCAGAGTTTTCTTCATCTAGACGGATTGCCACTCAAGGCCATAGAACCCAAATGAATAGTCGATACCGAAGTTAATTCAACGATCCTTTCTTTTTAGCTACATACAGTTTTGAATTCAGAGTTTTCCTTCATCTAGACGGGTTGCCACCAAGGCTATAGAACCCAAAATGAATAGTCGATAATCGAGTCAATTCAAAACGATCCTTTCCTTAGCTACATACAGTTTTGAATTCAGAGTTTTCTTCATCTAGACGGGTTTCCACTCAAGGCTATAGAACCCAAAAACAATAGTCGGGATAATCGAGTTAATTCAAACGATCCTTTCCTTAGCTACATACAGTTTTGAATTCAGAGTTTCCTTCATCTAGACGGGTTGCCACCAAGGCATTATAGAACCAAATGAATAGTCGGGATAATCGGGTTAATTCAAACGATCCTTTCCTTAGCTACATACAGTTTGAATTCAGAGTTTTCCTTCATCTAGACGGATTTCTACCAAGGCTATAGAACCCAAATGAATAGTCGGATAATCGAGTTAATGCAAACAATCCTTTACTTAGGCTACATACAGTTTTGAATTCAGAGTTTTCTTCATCTAGACGGGGTTGCAATCAAGGCTATAGAACCCAAATGAATAGTCGGGATAATCGAGTTAATTCAAACGATCCTTTCCTTAGCTACATACAGTTTGAATTCAGAGTTTTCCTTCATCTAGACGGGTTGCCACCAAGGCTATAGAACCCAAATGAATAGTCGGGATGATCGAGTTAATTCAAACAATCCTTTCCTTTAGCTACATACAGTTTTGAATTCAGAGTTTCCTTCATCTAGGACGTTGCCAATCAAGGCTATAGAACCCAAATGAATAGTCGGGATGATCAGGAGTTAATTCAAACGATCCTTTCCTTAGCTACATACAGTTTTGAATTCAGAGTTTTCCTTCATCTAGACGGCTACACTAAGGCATAGAACCCAAATGAATAGTCGGGATAATCGGCGTTAATACAAACGATCCTTTCCTTTAGCTACATACAGTTTTGAATTCAGGAGTTTTCCCTTCATCTAGACGGGTTGCCACTCAAGGCTATAGAACCCAAATGAATAGTCAGGGATGATCGAGTTAATTCAAACGATCCTTTCCTTAGCTACATACAGTTTTGAATTCAGAGTTTTCCTTCATCTAGACGGTTTACCACTCAAGGCTATAGAACCCAAATGAATAGTCGGGATAATCGAGTAATGCAAACGATCCTTTCCTTTAGCTACATACAGTTTTGAATTCAGAGTTTTCATTCAGACGGATTGCTACCAGGGCTATAGAACCCAAATGAATAGTCGGGATAATCGAGATTAATTAAACGATCCTTTCCTTAGCTTCTATAGAACCCAAGTTTTGAATTCAGAGTTTTGCTTCATCTAGACGGGTTGCTACCAAGGCTATAGAACCCAAAATGAATAGTCGGATAATCGAGTTAATTCAAAACGATCCTTCCCTTAGCTACATACAGTTTTGAATTCAGAGTTTTCTCATCTAGACGGATTGCCACTCAAGGCTATAGAACCCAAATGAATAGTCGGGATAATCGGGTTAATTCAAACGATCCTTTTCCTTAGCTACATACAGTTTTGAATTCAGAGTTTTCCTTCATCTAGACGGGTTGCCACTCAAGGCTATAGGAACCCAAAATGAATAGTCGGGATAATCGAGTTAATTAAACGATCCTTTCCTTAGCTACATACAGTTTTGAATTCAGAGTTTCCTTCATCTGAACGGGGTTGAACTTAAAATGAATAGGCTATAGAACCCAAATGAATAGTCGGGATAACCGGGTTAATTCAAACGATCCTTTCCTTAGCTACATACAGTTTTGAATTCAGAGTTTTCCTTCATCTAGACGGGTTGCCACCAAGGCTATAGAACCCAAATGAATAGTCGGGATAATCGAGTTAATTCAAACGATCCTTTCCTTAGCTACATACAGTTTTTGAATTCAGAGTTTTCCATCTAGACATCTATAGAAACCCAAAATGAATAGTCGGGATAATCGAGTTAATTCAAACGATCCTTTCCTTTAGCTACATACAGTTTTGAATTCAGAGTTCTCTAGACGTATAGTTTCTCTAACCCAAATGCCATAGTCATAATCGAGAACCCAAATGAATAGTCGGGATAATCGAGGCCATAGATTCAAACGATCCTTTCCTTAGCTACATACAGTTTTGAATTCAGAGTTTTCCTTCATCTGACGGGTTGCCACTCAAAGGCTATAGAACCCAAATGAATAGTCGGGATAATCGAGTTAATTCAAAGATCCTTCCTTAGCTACATACAGTTTTGAATTCAGAGTTTTCCTTCATCTAGACGGTTTGCCACTCAGGCTATAGAACCCAAATGAATAGTCGGGATAATCAAGTTAATTCAAACGATCCTTTCATAGCTACATACAGTTTTGAATTCAGAGTTTTCCCTTCATCTAGACGGGTTGCCACCAAGGCTATGAACCCAAATGAATAGTCGGGATAATCGAGTTAATTCAAACGATCCTTTCCTTAGCTACATACAGTTTTGAATTCAGAGTTTCCTTCATCTAGACGGGTTGCCACCAAGGCTATAGAACCCAAATGAAGAATAGTCCGGGATAATCGGCGTTAATGCAAACGATCCTTTCCTTTAGCTACATACAGTTTTGAATTCAGAGTTTTCCTTCATCTAGACGGGTTGCCACTCAAGGCTATAGAACCCAAATGAATAGTCGGGATGATCGGGTTAATTCAAAACGATCCTTTCCTTAGCTACATACAGTTTTGAATTCAGAGTTTTCCTTCATCTAGACGGTTGCCACTCAAGGCTATAGAACCCAAATGAATAGTCAGGATGATCGAGTTAATTCAACGATCCTTTCCCTAGCTACATACAGTTTTGAATTCAGATTTTCCTTCATCTAGACGGGTTGCCACCAGGGCTATAGAACCCAAATGAATAGTCGGGATAATGAGTTAATTCAAACGATCCTTTCCTTAGCTACATACAGTTTTGAATTCAGAGTTTTCCTTCATCTAGACGGGTTGCCACTCAAGGCTATAGAACCCAAATGAATAGTCGGGATAATCAGGTTAATGCAAACAATGAGAGTTTTCCTTCATTGCCACCAAGGCTATAGAACCCAAATGAATAGTCATCCAATTTTCCTTAGCTACATACAGTTTTGAATTCAGAGTTTTCCTTCATCTAGACAGGTTGCCGTCAAGGCTATAGAACCCAAATGAATAGTCGGGATAATGCAAACAACCCTTTTCCTTTCCTTCCACATACAATTTTGAATTCAAGTTTTCAATCTAGACGGTTAAAGGCTATAGAACCCAAATGAATAGTCCTTAATTCCTTTCGCCAGCTACATACAGTTTTGAATTCAGAGTTTTCCTTCATCTAGACGGGCTGCCACTCAGGCTATAGAACCCAAATGAATAGTCGGGATAATCGAGTTAATTCAAACGATCCTTTCCTTAGCTACATACAGTTTTTGAATTCAGAGTTTTCCTTCATCTAGACGGGTTGCTACCAAGGCTATAGAACCCAAATGAATAGTCGGGATAATCAAGTTATTCAAACGATCCTTTCCTTAGCTACATACAGTTTTTGAATTCAGAGTTTTCCTTCATCTAGACGGGGTTGCCACTCAAGGCTATAGAACCCAAATGAATAGTCAGGATAATCGTTAATGCAAACGATCCTTTCCTTTAGCTACATACAGTTTTGAATTCAGAGTTTTCCTTCATCTAGACGGATTGCCACTCAAGGCCATAGAACCCAAATGAATAGTCGGGATAATCGAGTTAATTCAAACGATCCTTTCCTTAGCTACATACAGTTTTGAATTCAGAGTTTTCCTTCATCTAGACGGGTTGCCACTCAAGGCTATAGAACCCAAATGAATAGTCGGGATAATCGAGTTAATTCAAACGATCCTTTCCTTAGCTACATACAGTTTTGAATTCAGAGTTTTCCTTCATCTAGACGGGTTGCCACTCAAGGCTATAGAACCCAAATGAATAGTCAGGATAATCAGTTAATTCAAAACGATCCTTTCCTTAGCTGCATACAGTTTTGAATTCAGAGTTTTCCTTCATCTAGACGGGTTGCCACCAAGGCTATAGAACCCAAATGAATAGTCGGGATAATCGGGTCAATGCAAAAACCCTTTCCTTTTAGCTATACAGTTTTGAATTCAGAGTTTTCCTTCATCTAGACGGGTTGCCACCAGGCTATAGGAACCCAAATGAATAGTCGGGATAATCGGGTTAATTCAAAACGATCCTTTCCTTTAGCTACATACAGTTTTTTGAATTCAGAGTTTTCCTTCATCTAGACGGGTTGCCACTCAAGGCTATAGAACCCAAATGAATAGTCAAAATGATCGATTAATTCAAACGATCCTTTCCTTAGCTACATACAGTTTTGAATTCAGAGTTTTCCTTCATCTAGACGGATTGCCACTCAAGGCTATAGAACCCAAATGAATAGTCGGATAATCGGGTTAATGCAAACGATCCTTTCCTTAGCTACATACAGTTTTGAATTCAGAGTTTTCCTTCATCTAGACGGTTTGCCACTCAAGGCTATAGAACCTAAAATGAATAGTCAGGATAATCTGAGTTAATGCAAAACAATCCTTTCCTTAGCTACATACAGTTTTGAATTCAGAGTTTTCCTTCATCTAGACGTGGTTGCCACTCAAGGCTATAGAACCCAAATGAATAGTCGATGATCGAGTTAATTCAAACGATCCTTTCCTTTTAGCTACATACAGTTTTGAATTCAGAGTTTTCCTTCATCTAGACGGATTGCCACTCAAGGCTATAGAACCCAAATGAATAGTCGGGATAGTGAGTTAATTCAAACGATCCTTTCCTTTAGCTACATACAGTTTTGAATTCAGAGTTTCCTTCATCTAGACGGGTTGCCACTCAAGGCTATAGAACCCAAAATGAATAGTCAGGATAATCGAGTTAATGCAAACGATCCTTTCCTTAGCTACATACAGTTTTGAATTCAGAGTTTTCCTTCATCTAGACGGTTGCCACTCAAGGCTATAGAACCCAAATGAATAGTCGGGATAATCGGGTTAATTCAAACGATCCTTTCCTTAGCTACATACAGTTTTGAATTCAGAGTTTTCTTCATCTAGACGGGTTGCCACTCAAGGCTATAGAACCCAAATGAATAGTCCGATAATCGAGTTAATTCAAACGATCCTTTCTTTTAGCTACATACAGTTTTGAATTCAGAGTTTCCCTTCATCTAGACGGATTGCCACTCAAGGCTATAGAACCCAAATGAATAGCGTCCGGATAATCGGGTTAATTGATCCTTTCTTAACACGAATTCAGAGTTTTTCCTTCATCTAGACTTAAGGCTACATAAATAATAGTCAGTAATTTTTGAATTCAGAGTTTTCCTTCATCTAGACGGATTGCCACTCAAGGCTATAGAACCCAAATGAATAGTCAGGATAATCGAGTCATTCAAATGATCCTTTCCTAATACAGTTTTGAATTCAGAGTTTTCCTTCATCTAGACGGTTTGCCACTCAAGGCTATAGAACCCAAATGAATAGTCCAGGATTTTCAAATCGAATTCAGACAGTTTTGAATTCAGAGTTTTTCTTCATCTAGACGGGTTGCCACTCAAGGCTATAGAACCCAAATGAATAGTCGGGATATTCGGGTTAATTCAACGATCCTTTCCTTAGCTACATACAGTTTTGAATTCAGAGTTTTCCTTCATCTAGACGGGTTGCCACTCAGGGCTATAGAACCCAAATGAATAGTCGGGATGATCGAGTTAATTCAAACGATCCTTTCCTTAGCTACATACAGTTTTGAATTCAGAGTTTTCCTTCATCTAGACGGGTTGCCACTCAAGGCTATAGAACCCAAATGAATAGTCGGGATGATCGAGTTAATTCAAACGATCCTTTCCTTAGCTACATACAGTTTTGAATTCAGAGTTTTCCTTCATCTAGACGGATTGCCACTCAAGGCTATAGAACCCAAATGAATAGTCGGGATAATCGGGTTAATGCAAACGATCCTTTCCTTAGCTACATACAGTTTTTCAATTCAGAGTTTGCCTTCATCTAGACGGATAATCGGTGCAAACACCCTTTCCTTAACATACAGTTTGAATTCATAGAACCCAAATGAATAGTCGGGATGATCGAGTTAATTCAAACGATCCCTTTCCTTAGCTACATACAGTTTTGAATTCAGAGTTTTCCTTCATCTAGACGGGTTGCCACTCAAGGCTATAGAACCCAAATGAATAGTCGGATGATCGAGTTAATTCAAACGATCCTTTCCTCAGCTACATACAGTTTTGAATTCAGAGTTTTCCTTCATCTAGACGGGGTTGCCACTCAAGGCTATAGAACCTAAATGAATAGTCCGGATAATCGAGTTAATTCAAACGATCCTTTCCTTTAGCTACATACAGTTTTGAATTCAGAGTTTTCCTTCATCTAGACGGATTGCCACTCAGGCTATAGAACCCAAATGAATAGTCGGGATAATCAAGTTAATTCAAACGATCCTTTCCTTAGCTACATACAGTTTTGAATTCAGAGTTTTCCTTCATCTAGACGGGTTTACCAAGGCTATAGAACCCAAATGAATAGTCAGGATAATCGAGTTAATGCAAACGATCCTTTCCTTAGCTACATACAGTTTTGAATTCAGAGTTTTCCTTCATCTAGACGGGTTGCCACTCAAGGCTATAGAACCCAAATGAATAGTCAGGATAATCGGGTTAATGCAAACGATCCTTTCCTTAGCTACATACAGTTTTGAATTCAGAGTTTTCCTTCATCTAGACGGTTGCCACTCAAGGCTATAGAACCCAAATGAATAGTCAGGATAATCGAGTTAATTCAAACGATCCTTTCCTTAGCTACATACAGTTTTGAATTCAGAGTTTTCCTTCATCTAGACGGGTTGCCACTCAAGGCTATAGAACCCAAATGAATAGTCAGGATAATCGAGGTTAATTCAAACGATCCTTTCCTTAGCTACATACAGTTTGAATTCAGAGTTTCCTTCATCTAGACGGGTTTGCCACCAGGCTATAGAACCCAAATGAATAGTCCGGATAATCGGGTTAATTCAAACGATCCTTTCCTTAGCTACATACAGTTTTGAATTCAGAGTTTTCCTTCATCTAGACGGGTTGCCCACCAAGGCTATAGAACCCAAAATGAATAGTCAGGATGATCCAGGAGTTAATTCAAACGATCCTTTCCTTTAGCTACATACAGTTTTGAATTCAGAGTTTTCCTTCATCTAGACGGGTTGCCACTCAAGGCTATAGAACCCAAATGAATAGTCGGGATAATCGAGTTAATGCAAACGATCCTTTCCTTAGCTACATACAGTTTTGAATTCAGAGTTTTCCTTCATCTAGACGCGGGTTGCCACTCAAGGCTATAGAACCCAAATGAATAGTCGGGATAATCGAGTTAATTCAAACATCCCTTCCTTAGCTACATACAGTTTTGAATTCAGAGTTTTCATCTAGACGGATTGCCACTCAAGGCTATAGAACCCAAATGAATAGTCATAATCGAGTTCATGCAAACGATCCTTTCCTTCATCATACAGTTTTGAATTCAGAGTTTTCCTTCATCTAGACGGGTTGCCACTCAAGGCTATAGAACCCAAATGAATAGTCAGGATAATCCGGAGTTAATTCAAACGATCCTTTCCTTAGCTACATACAGTTTTTGAATTCAGAGTTTTCCTTCATCTAGACCCAAATGAATAGGTTGCCCTTCCAAGGCTAGGATTTTCCTTCAGAAACCCAAATGAATAGTCGGGATAATCGGGTTAATTCAAACGATCCTTTCCTTAGCTACATACAGTTTTGAATTCAGAGTTTTCCTTCATCTAGACGGGTTCCACTCAGGCTATAGAACCCAAATGAATAGTCAGGATAATCGAGTTAATTCAAACGATCCTTTCCTTAGCTACATACAGTTTTGAATTCAGAGTTTTCCTTCATCTAGACGGGTTGCCACCAGGCTATAGAACCCAAATGAATAGTCGGGATGATCGAGTTAATGCAAACGATCCTTTCCTTAGCTACATACAGTTTTGAATTCAGAGTTTTCCTTCATCTAGACGGATTGCCACCAAGGCTATAGAACCCAAATGAATAGTCGGGATGATCGAGTTAATTCAAACGATCCTTTCCTTAGCTACATACAGTTTTGAATTCAGAGTTTTCCTTCATCTAGACGGGTTGCCACTCAAGGCTATAGAACCCAAATGAATAGTCGGGATAATCGAGTCAATGCAAACAACCCTTTCCTTAGCTACATACAGTTTTGAATTCAGAGTTTTCCTTCATCTAGACGGGTTGCCACTCAAGGCTATAGAACCCAAATGAATAGTCGGGATAATCGGGTTAATTCAAACGATCCTTTCCTTAGCTACATACAGTTTTGAATTCAGAGTTTTCCTTCATCTAGACGGGTTGCCACTCAAGGCTATAGAACCCAAATGAATAGTCGGGATAATCGGGTTAATTCAAACGATCCGTTCCTTAGCTACATACAGTTTTGAATTCAGAGTTTTCCTTCATCTAGACGGATTGCCACTCAAGGCTATAGAACCCAAATGAATAGTCGGGATATTCAAGTTAATGCAAAACGATCCTTTCCTTTTGGTCAGCTACATACAGTTTTTCCAGGATGAATTAATTCAGAGTTTTCCTTCATCTAGACGGGTTGCCACTCAAGGCTATAGAACCCAAATGAATAGTCAGGATAATCGAGTTAATTCAAACGATCCTTTCCTTAGCTACATACAGTTTTGAATTCAGAGTTTTCCCCTTCATCTAGACGGATTGCCACCAAGGCCATAGAACCCAAATGAATAGTCGGGATAATCAGGTTAATGCAAACGATCCTTTCCTTAGCTACATACAGTTTTGAATTCAGAGTTTTCCTTCATCTAGACGGATTGCCACCAAGGCTATAGAACCCAAATGAATAGTCAGGATAATCGAGTCCATTCAAACGATCCTTTCCTTAGCTACATACAGTTTTTGAATTCAGAGTTTTCCTTCATCTAGACGGATTGCCACTCAAGGCTATAGAACCCAAATGAATAGTCGGGATAATCGAGTTAATGCAAACGATCCTTTCCTTAGCTACATACAGTTTTGAATTCAGAGTTTTCCTTCATCTAGACGGGTTGCCACTCAAGGCTATAGAACCCAAAATGAATAGTCGGGATAATCGAGTTAATTCAAACGATCCTTTCCTTAGCTACATACAGTTTTGAATTCAGAGTTTTCCTTCATCTAGACGGGTTGCCACCAAGGCTATAGAACCCAAATGAATAGTCGGGATAATCGGGTTAATGCAAACGATCCTTTCCTTAGCTACATACAGTTTTGAATTCAGAGTTTTCCTTCATCTAGACGGTTTGCCACTCAAGGCTATAGAACCCAAATGAATAGTCAGGATAATCAAGTTAATTCAAACGATCCTTTCTCGAAGCTACATACAGTTTTGAATTCAGAGTTTTCCTTCATCTAGACGGGTTTGCCACCAAGGCTATAGAACCCAAATGAATAGTCGGGATAATCAAGGTTAATTCAAACGATCCTTTCCTTAGCTACATACAGTTTTGAATTCAGAGTTTTCCTTCATCTAGACGGATTGCCACTCAAGGCTATAGAACCCAAATGAATAGTCAGGATAATCGAGTTAATGCAAACGATCCTTTCCTTTAGCTACATACAGTTTTGAATTCAGAGTTTTCCTTCATCTAGACGGGTTGCCACTCAAGGCTATAGAACCCAAAATGAATAGTCGGGATAATCGAGTTAATTCAAACAATCCTTTCCTTAGCTACATACAGTTTTGAATTCAGAGTTTTCCTTCATCTAGACGGATTGCCACCACACTATAGAACCCAAAATGAATAGTCGGATAATCGAGGTTAATTCAAACGATCCTTTCCTTAGCTACATACAGTTTTGAATTCAGAGTTTTCCTTCATCTAGACGGGTTGCCACTGAGGCTATAGAACCCAAATGAATAGTCAGGATAATCGAGTCAATGCAAACGACCCTTTCCTTAGCTACATACAGTTTTGAATTCAGAGTTTTCCTTCATCTAGACGGATTGCCACTCAAGGCTATAGAACCCAAATGAATAGTCGGGATAATCGAGTTAATGCAAACAATCCCTTTCCTTAGCTACATACAGTTTTGAATTCAGAGTTTTCCTTCATCTAGACGGGTTGCCACTCAAGGCTATAGAACCCAAATGAATAGTCGGGATAATCGAGTTAATTCAAACGATCCTTTCCTTTAGCTACATACAGTTTTGAATTCAGAGTTTTCTTCATCTAGACGGGTTGCCACCAAGGCTATAGAACCCAAATGAATAGTCGGGATAATCGGGTTAATTCAAAACGATCCTTTCCTTAGCTACATACAGTTTTGAATTCAGAGTTTCCTTCATCTAGACGGGTTGCCACTCAAGGCTATAGAACCCAAATGAATAGTCGGGATAATCGGGTTATTCAAACGATCCTTTCCTTAGCTACATACAGTTTTGAATTCAGAGTTTTCCTTCATCAGACGGATTGCCACTCAAGGCTATAGAACCCAAATGAATAGTCGGGATGATCGATTAATTCAAACGATCCTTTCCTTTAGCTACATACAGTTTTGAATTCAGAGTTTTCCTTCATCTAGACACTCAAGGCTATAGAACCCAAATGAATAGTTGGGATGATCGAGTTAATTCAAACGATCCTTTCCTTAGCTACATACAGTTTTGAATTCAGAGTTTTCCTTCATCTAGACGGGTTGCCCTCAAGGCTATAGAACCCAAATGAATAGTCGGGATGATCGAGTCAATTCAAACGATCCTTTTCCTTAGCTACATACAGTTTTTTGAATTCAGAGTTTTCCTTCATCTAGACGGGTTGCCACTCGGGCTATAGAACCCAAATGAATAGTCGGGATAATCCGGGTTAATTAAACGATCCTTTCTTAGCTACATACAGTTTTGAATTCAGAGTTTTCCTTCATCTAGACGGGTTGCCACTCAAGGCTATAGAACCCAAATGAATAGTCGGATAATCGGGTTAATTCAAACGATCCTTTCCTTAGCTACATACAGTTTTGAATTCAGAGTTTTCCTTCATCTAGACGGGTTGCCACTCAAGGCTATAGAACCCAAATGAATAGTCAGGATGATCGAGTTAATTCAAACGATCCTTTCCTTAGCTACATACAGTTTTGAATTCAGAGTTTTCCTTCATCTAGACGGGTTGACACTCAAGGCTATAGAACCCAAATGAATAGTCGGGATAATCGGGTTAATGCAAACGATCCTTTCCTTAGCTACATACAGTTTTGAATTCAGAGTTTTCCTTCATCTAGACGGGTTGCCACTCAAGGCTATAGAACCCAAATGAATAGTCGGGATAATCGAGTTAATGCAAACGACCCTTTCCTTTATCTACATACAGTTTTGAATTCAGAGTTTTCCTTCATCTAGACGGGTTGCCACTCAAGGCTATAGAACCCAAATGAATAGTCAGGATAATCGAGTCAATGCAAACAACCCTTTCCTTAGCTATATACAGTTTGAATTCAGAGTTTTCCTTCATCTAGACAGGTTGCCACTCAAGGCTATAGAACCCAAATGAATAGTCAGGATAATCACATTCAAACGATCCTTTCCTTAGCTACATACAGTTTTGAATTCAGAGTTTTCTTCATCTAGACGGATTGCCACTCAAGGCTATAGAACCCAAATGAATAGTCGGATAATCGGGTTAATGCAAACGATCCTTTCCTTAGCTACATACAGTTTTGAATTCAGAGTTTTCCTTCATCTAGACGGGTTGCCACTCAAGGCTATAGAACCCAAATGAATAGTCGGATAATCGGGTTAATTCAAACGATCCTTTCCTTAGCTACATACAGTTTTGAATTCAGAGTTTTCCTTCATCTAGACGGGTTGCCACTCAAGGCTATAGAACCCAAATGAATAGTCGGGATAATCGAGGTTAATTCAAACGATCCTTTCCTTAGCTACATACAGTTTTGAATTCAGAGTTTTCCTTCATCTAGACGGGCTGCCACTCAAGGCTATAGAACCCAAATGAATAGTCGGATAATCGAGTTAATTCAAAACAATCCTTTCCTTAGCTACATACAGTTTTGAATTCAGAGTTTTCCTTCATCTAGACGGGTTGCCACTCAAGGCTATAGAACCCAAATGAATAGTCAGGATAATCGAGTCAATGCAAACAACCCTTTCCTTAGCTACCTAAATACAGTTTTGAATTCAGAGTTTTCCTTCATCTAGACGGGTTGCCACTCAAGGCTATAGAACCCAAATGAATAGTCAGGATAATCGGTTAATTCAAACGATCCTTTCCTTAGCTACATACAGTTTTGAATTCAGAGTTTTCCTTCATCTAGACGGGTTGCCACTCAAGGCTATAGAACCCAAATGAATAGTCAGGATAATCGAGTTAATTCAAACGATCCTTTCCTTTAGCTACATACAGTTTTGAATTCAGAGTTTTCCTTCATCTAGACGGGTTGCCACTCAAGGCTATAGAACCCAAATGAATAGTCAGGATAATCGGTTAATGCAAACGATCCTTTCCTTTAGCTACATACAGTTTTGAATTCAGAGTTTTCCTTCATCTAGACGGGTTGCCACTCAAGGCTATAGAACCCAAATGAATAGTCAGGATGATCGAGTTAATTCAAACGATCCTTTCCTTTAGCTACATACAGTTTTGAATTCAGAGTTTTCCTTCATCTAGACGGGTTGCCACTCAAGGCTATAGAACCCAAATGAATAGTCAGGATAATCGAGTTAATTCAAACGATCCTTTCCTTAGCTACATACAGTTTTGAATTCAGAGTTTTCCTTCATCTAGACGGGTTGCCACTCAAGGCTATAGAACCCAAATGAATAGTCGGGATAATCGGCGTTAATTCAAACGATCCTTTCCCTTAGCTACATACAGTTTTGAATTCAGAGTTTTCCTTCATCTAGACGGGTTGCCACTCAAGGCTATAGAACCCAAATGAATAGTCGGGATAATCGGGTTAATTCCAACGATCCTTTCCTTAGCTACATACAGTTTTGAATTCAGAGTTTTCCTTCATCTAGACGGGTTGCCACTCAAGGCTATAGAACCCAAATGAATAGTCGGGATAATCGGGTTAATTCAAACGATCCTTTCCTTAGCTACATACAGTTTTGAATTCAGAGTTTTCCTTCATCTAGACGGATTGCCACTCAAGGCTATAGAACCCAAATGAATAGTCGGGATAATCGGGTTAATTCAAACGATCCTTTCCTTAGCTACATACAGTTTTGAATTCAGAGTTTTCCTTCATCTAGACGGGTTGCCACTCAAGGCTATAGAACCTAAATGAATAGTCGGGATAATCGAGTCAATGCAAACAGATCCTTTTCCTTCATCTAGACTTGCCATCAGTTTTGAATTCAGAGTTTTCCTTCATCTAGAATTCGGAGTTTTCCTTCATCTAGAAGGTTATAGAACCCAAATGAATAGTCGGGATAATCGGGTTAATTCAAACGAACCCTTTCCTTAGCTACATACAGTTTTGAATTCAGAGTTTTCCTTCATCTAGACGGGTTGCCACTCAAGGCTATAGAACCCAAATGAATAGTCAGGATAATCGGGTTAATTCAAACGATCCTTTCCTTAGCTACATACAGTTTTTGAATTCAGAGTTTTCCTTCATCTAGACGGATTTTGCCACTCAAGGCTATAGAACCCAAATGAATAGTCGGGATGATCGAGTTAATTCAAACGATCCTTTCCTTAGCTACATACAGTTTTGAATTCAGAGTTTTCCTTCATCTAGACGGGTTGCCACTCAAGGCTATAGAACCCAAATGAATAGTCGGGATGATCGAGTTAATTCAAACGATCCTTTCCTTAGCTACATACAGTTTTGAATTCAGAGTTTTCCTTCATCTAGACGGGTTGCCACTCAAGGCTATAGAACCCAAATGAATAGTCAGGATAATCGAGTTAATTCAAACGATCCTTTCCTTAGCTACATACAGTTTTGAATTCAGAGTTTTCCTTCATCTAGACGGGTTGCCACTCAAGGCTATAGAACCCAAATGAATAGTCGGGATAATCGGCGTTAATGCAAACGATCCTTTCCTTAGCTACATACAGTTTTGAATTCAGAGTTTTCCTTCATCTAGACGGGTTGCCACTCAAGGCTATAGAACCCAAATGAATAGTCGGGATAATCGGGTTAATTCAAACGATCCTTTCCTTAGCTACATACAGTTTTGAATTCAGAGTTTTCCTTCATCTAGACGGGTTGCCACTCAAGGCTATAGAACCCAAATGAATAGTCAGGATAATCAGGTTAATTCAAACGATCCTTTCCTTAGCTACATACAGTTTTGAATTCAGAGTTTTCCTTCATCTAGACGGATTGCCACTCAAGGCTATAGAACCCAAATGAATAGTCGGGATAATCAGGTTAATTCAAACGATCCTTTCCTTAGCTACATACAGTTTTGAATTCAGAGTTTTCCTTCATCTAGACGGGTTGCCACTCAAGGCTATAGAACCCAAATGAATAGTCGGGATAATCGAGTTAATTCAAACAATCCTTTCCTTAGCTACATACAGTTTTGAATTCAGAGTTTTCCTTCATCTAGACGGGTTGCCACTCAAGGCTATATAACCCAAATGAATAGTCAGGATAATCGAGTTAATGCAAACAACCTTTCCTTAGCTACATACAGTTTTGAATTCAGAGTTTTCCTTCATCTAGACGGGTTGCCACTCAAGGCTATAGAACCCAAATGAATAGTCAGGATAATCGGTTAATTCAAACGATCCTTTCCTTAGCTACATACAGTTTTGAATTCAGGTTTTCCTTCATCTAGACGGGTTGCCACTCAAGGCTATAGAACCCAAATGAATAGTCGGGATAATCGGGTTAATTCAAACGATCCTTTCCTTAGCTACATACAGTTTTGAATTCAGAGTTTTCCTTCATCTAGACGGATTGCCACTCAAGGCTATAGAACCCAAATGAATAGTCGGGATAATCGGGTTAATGCAAACGATCCTTTCCTTAGCTACATACAGTTTTGAATTCAGAGTTTTCCTTCATCTAGACGGATTGCCACTCAAGGCTATATAACCCAAATGAATAGTCAGGATGATCGAGTTAATTCAAACGATCCTTTCCTTAGCTACATACAGTTTTGAATTCAAAGTTTTCCTTCATCTAGATGGATTGCCACTCAAGGCTATATAACCCAAATTAATAGTCGGGATAATCGGGTTAATTCAAACGATCCTTTCCTTAGCTACATACAGTTTTGAATTCAGAGTTTTCCTTCATCTAGACGGGTTGCCACTCGAGGCTATAGAACCCAAATGAATAGTCGGGATAATCGAGTTAATTCAAACGATCCTTTCCTTAGCTACATACAGTTTTGAATTCAGAGTTTTCCTTCATCTAGACGGGTTGCCACTCAAGGCTATAGAACCCAAATGAATAGTCGGGATAATCGGGTTAATTCAAACGATCCTTTCCTTAGCTACATACAGTTTTGAATTCAGAGTTTTCCTTCATCTAGACGGGTTGCCACTCAAGGCTATAGAACCCAAATGAATAGTCGGGATAATCGAGGTTAATTCAAACGATCCTTTCCTTAGCTACATACAGTTTTGAATTCAGAGTTTTCCTTCATCTAGACGGGTTGCCACTCAAGGCTATAGAACCCAAATGAATAGTCAGGATAATCGAGGTTAATGCAAACAACCCTTTCCTTAGCTACATACAGTTTTGAATTCAGAGTTTTCCTTCATCTAGACGGGTTGCCACTCAAGGCTATAGAACCCAAATGAATAGTCGGGATAATCGAGTCAATGCAAACAACCCTTTCCTTAGCTAAATACAGTTTTGAATTCAGAGTTTTCCTTCATCTAGACGGGTTGCCACTCAAGGCTATAGAACCCAAATGATAGTCGGGATAATCGGGTTAATTCAAACGATCCTTTCCTTAGCTACATACAGTTTTGAATTCAGAGTTTTCCTTCATCTAGACGGATTGCCACTCAAGGCTATAGAACCCAAATGAATAGTCGGGATAATCGGGTTAATTCAAACGATCCTTTCCTTAGCTACATACAGTTTTGAATTCAGAGTTTTCCTTCATCTAGACGGGTTGCCACTCAAGGCTATAGAACCCAAATGAATAGTCGGGATAATCGAGTTAATTCAAACGATCCTTTCCTTAGCTACATACAGTTTTGAATTCAGAGTTTTCCTTCATCTAGACGGGTTTGCCACTCAAGGCTATAGAACCCAAATGAATAGTCGGGATAATCGAGTTAATTCAAACGATCCTTTCCTTAGCTACATACAGTTTTGAATTCAGAGTTTTCCTTCATCTAGACGGGTTGCCACTCAAGGCTATAGAACCCAAATGAATAGTCGGGATAATCGAGTTAATTCAAACGATCCTTTCCTTTAGCTACATACAGTTTTGAATTCAGAGTTTTCCTTCATCTAGACGGGTTGCCACTCAAGGCTATAGAACCCAAATGAATAGTCAGGATAATCGAGTTAATTCAAACGATCCTTTCCTTAGCTACATACAGTTTTGAATTCAGAGTTTTCCTTCATCTAGACGGGTTGCCACTCAAGGCTATAGAACCCAAATGAATAGTCGGGATGATCGAGTTAATTCAAACGATCCTTTCCTTAGCTACATACAGTTTTGAATTCAGAGTTTTCCTTCATCTAGACGGATTGCCACTCAAGGCTATAGAACCCAAATGAATAGTCGGGATAATCGGGTTAATGCAAACGATCCTTTCCTTAGCTACATACAGTTTTGAATTCAGAGTTTTCCTTCATCTAGACGGGTTGCCACTCAAGGCTATAGAACCCAAATGAATAGTCGGGATAATCAAGGTTAATTCAAACGATCCTTTCCTTAGCTACATACAGTTTTGAATTCAGAGTTTTCCTTCATCTAGACGGTTGCCACCAAGGCTATAGAACCCAAATGAATAGTCGGGATAATCGAGTTAATTCAAACAATCCTTTCCTTAGCTACATACAGTTTTGAATTCAGAGTTTTCCTTCATCTAGACGGTTGCCACTCAAGGCTATAGAACCCAAATGAATAGTCAGGATAATCGAGTTAATTCAAACGATCCTTTCCTTAGCCAGGTTTTCCTTCATCTAGACAGTTTTGAATCGGGATAATCATTTTCCTTTCATCTAGACGGGTTTGCCACTCAAGGCTATAGAACCCAAATGAATAGTCAGGATAATCAGGTTAATTCAAACGATCCTTTCATCATACAGTTTTGAATTCAGAGTTTTCCTTCATCTAGACGGGTTTGCCACTCAAGGCTATAGAACCCAAATGAATAGTCAGGATAATCGAGTTAATTCAAACGATCCTTTCCTTAGCTACATACAGTTTTGAATTCAGAGTTTTCCTTCATCTAGACGGGTTGCCACTCAAGGCTATAGAACCCAAATGAATAGTCGGGATAATCGAGTTAATGCAAAACGATCCCTTTCCTTAGCTACATACAGTTTTGAATTCAGAGTTTTCCTTCATCTAGACGGGTTTGCCACTCAAGGCTATAGAACCCAAATGAATAGTCAGGATAATCGAGTCAATGCAAACAACCCTTTCCTTAGCTACATACAGTTTTGAATTCAGAGTTTTCCTTCATCTAGACAGGTTGCCACTCAAGGCTATAGAACCCAAATGAATAGTCGGGATAATCGGTCAATTCAAACAATCCTTTCCTTAGCTACATACAATTTGAATTCAAGTTTTCCTTCATCTAGACGGGTTTGCCAAAACAAACCCTTTCCTTAGCTACATACAGTTTTTTGAATTCAGAGTTTTCCTTCATCTAGACGGGTTTGCCACTCAAGGCTATAGAACCCAAATGAATAGTCGGGATAATCAGGTTAATTCAAACGATCCTTTCCTTAGCTACATACAGTTTTGAATTCAGAGTTTTCCTTCATCTAGACGGGTTGCCACTCAAGGCTATAGAACCCAAATGAATAGTCAGGATAATCGAGTTAATGCAAACGATCCTTTCCTTAGCTACATACAGTTTTGAATTCAGAGTTTTCCTTCATCTAGACGGGTTTGCCACTCAAGGCTATAGAACCCAAATGAATAGTCGGGATAATCGACTTAATTCAAACAATCCTTTCCTTAGCTACATACAGTTTTGAATTCAGAGTTTTCCTTCATCTAGACGGGTTGCCACTCAAGGCTATAGAACCCAAATGAATAGTCGGGATAATCGAGTTAATTCAAACGATCCTTTCCTTAGCTACATACAGTTTTGAATTCAGAGTTTTCCTTCATCTAGACGGGTTGCCACTCAAGGCTATAGAACCCAAATGAATAGTCAGGATAATCGAGTTAATTCAAACGATCCTTTCCTTAGCTACATACAGTTTTGAATTCAGAGTTTTCCTTCATCTAGACGGTTTGCCACTCAAGGCTATAGAACCCAAATGAATAGTCAGGATAATCGGGTTAATTCAAACGATCCTTTCCTTAGCTACATACAGTTTTGAATTCAGAGTTTTCCTTCATCTAGACGGGTTTTGCCACTCAAGGCTATAGAACCCAAATGAATAGTCAGGATAATCGAGTTAATTCAAACGATCCTTTCCTTAGCTACATACAGTTTTGAATTCAGAGTTTTCCTTCATCTAGACGGTTGCCACTCAAGGCTATAGAACCCAAATGAATAGTCAGGATAATCGGGTTAATTCAAACGATCCTTTCCTTAGCTACATACAGTTTTGAATTCAGAGTTTTCCTTCATCTAGACGGGTTGCCACTCAAGGCTATATAGAACCCAAATGAATAGTCAGGATAATCGAGTTAATTCAAACAATCCTTTCCTTAGCTACATACAGTTTTGAATTCAGAGTTTTCCTTCATCTAGACGGGTTGCCACTCAAGGCTATAGAACCCAAATGAATAGTCGGGATAATCGGGTTAATTCAAACGATCCTTTCCTTAGCTACATACAGTTTTGAATTCAGAGTTTTCCTTCATCTAGACGGGTTGCCACTCAAGGCTATAGAACCCAAATGAATAGTCAGGATAATCGGGTTAATTCAAACGATCCTTTCCTTAGCTACATACAGTTTTGAATTCAGAGTTTTCCTTCATCTAGACGGGTTGCCACTCAAGGCTATAGAACCCAAATGAATAGTCGGGATAATCGGGTTAATTCAAACGATCCTTTCCTTAGCTACACATACAGTTTTGAATTCAGAGTTTTCCTTCATCTAGACGGGTTGCCACTCAAGGCTATAGAACCCAAATGAATAGTCGGGATAATCGAGTTAATTCAAACGATCCTTTCCTTAGCTACATACAGTTTTGAATTCAGAGTTTTCCTTCATCTAGACGGGTTTGCCACTCAAGGCTATAGAACCCAAATGAATAGTCGGGATAATCGAGTTAATTCAAACGATCCTTTCCTTAGCTACATACAGTTTTGAATTCAGAGTTTTCCTTCATCTAGACGGGTTTGCCACTCAAGGCTATAGAACCCAAATGAATAGTCAGGATGATCGAGTTAATTCAAACGATCCTTTCCTTAGCTACATACAGTTTTGAATTCAGAGTTTTCCTTCATCTAGACGGGTTGCCACTCAAGGCTATAGAACCCAAATGAATAGTCGGGATAATCGGAATTCAAACGATCCTTTCCTTAGCTACATACAGTTTTGAATTCAGAGTTTTCCTTCATCTAGACGGGTTGCCACTCAAGGCTATAGAACCCAAATGAATAGTCGGGATAATCGAGAGTTAATTCAAACGATCCTTTCCTTAGCTACATACAGTTTTGAATTCAGAGTTTTCCTTCATCTAGACGGGTTTGCCACTCAAGGCTATAGAACCCAAATGAATAGTCGGATGATCGAGATAATTCAAAATTCAAACGATCCTTTCCTTAGCTACATACAGTTTTGAATTCAGAGTTTTCCTTCATCTAGACGGGTTGCCACTCAAGGCTATAGAACCCAAATGAATAGTCAGGATAATCGAGTTAATTCAAACGATCCTTTCCTTAGCTACATACAGTTTTGAATTCAGAGTTTTCCTTCATCTAGACGGGTTGCCACTCAAGGCTATAGAACCCAAATGAATAGTCTAATCGGAATTCAAAACCCTTTCCTTAATGAATAGTTTTGAATTCAGATTTTCCTTCATCTAGACAGGTTGCCACTCAAGGCTATAGAACCCAAATGAATAGTCGGGATAATCAATTAAACAATCCTTTCCTTAGCTACATACAGTTTTGAATTCAGAGTTTTCCTTCATCTAGACGGATTGCCACTCAAGGCTATAGAACCCAAATGAATAGTCAGGATAATCGAGTTAATTCAAACGATCCTTTCCTTTAGCTACATACAGTTTTGAATTCAGAGTTTTCCTTCATCTAGACGGATTGCCACTCAAGGCTATAGAACCCAAATGAATAGTCAGGATAATCGAGTCAATGCAAACGACCCTTTCCTTAGCTACATACAGTTTTGAATTCAGGTTTTCCTTCATCTAGACGGGTTTGCCACTCAAGGCTATAGAACCCAAATGAATAGTCAGGATAATCGAGGTTAATTCAAACGATCCTTTCCTTAACTACATACAGTTTTGAATTCAGAGTTTTCCTTCATCTAGACGGGTTGCCACTCAAGGCTATAGAACCCAAATGAATAGTCAGGATAATCAGGTTAATTCAAACGATCCTTTCCTTAGCTACATACAGTTTTGAATTCAGAGTTTTCCTTCATCTAGACGGATTGCCACTCAAGGCTATAGAACCCAAATGAATAGTCAGGATGATCGAGTTAATTCAAACGATCCTTTCCTTAGCTACATACAGTTTTTGAATTCAGTGTTTTCCTTCATCTAGACGGATTGCCACTCAAGGCTATAGAACCCAAATGAATAGTCAGGATAATCGGCGTTAATTCAAACGATCCTTTCCTTAGCTACATACAGTTTTGAATTCAGAGTTTTCCTTCATCTAGAACCACTCAAAGGCTATATAACCCAAATGAATAGTCAGGATAATCGATTTAATTAAAACGATCCTTTCTTAGCTACATACAGTTTTGAATTCAGAGTTTTCCTTCATCTAGACGGGTTGCCACTCAAGGCTATAGAACCCAAATGAATAGTCAGGATAATCGAGGTTAATGCAAACGATCCTTTCCTTAGCTACATACAGTTTTGAATTCAGAGTTTTCCTTCATCTAGACGGGTTGCCACTCAAGGCTATAGAACCCAAATGAATAGTCGGGATGATCGAGTTAATTCAAACGATCCTTTCCTTAGCTACATACAGTTTTGAATTCAGAGTTTTCCTTCATCTAGACGGGTTGCCACTCAAGGCTATCGAACCCAAATGAATAGTCGGGATAATCGGGTTAATGCAAACGATCCTTTCCTTAGCTACATACAGTTTTGAATTCAGAGTTTTCCTTCATCTAGACGGGTTTGCCACTCAAGGCTATAGAACCCAAATGAATAGTCGGGATGATCGAGTTAATTCAAACGATCCTTTCCTTAGCTACATACAGTTTTGAATTCAGAGTTTTCCTTCATCTAGACGGGTTGCCACTCAAGGCTATAGAACCCAAATGAATAGTCGGGATAATCGAGTTAATTCAAACGATCCTTTCCTTAGCTACATACAGTTTTGAATTCAGAGTTTTCCTTCATCTAGACGGGTTTGCCACTCAAATCGCTATAGAACCCAAATGAATAGTCGGGATAATCGAGGATAATTCAAACGATCCTTTCCTTAGCTACATACAGTTTTTGAATTCAGAGTTTTCCTTCATCTAGACGGGTTGCCACTCAAGGCTATAGAACCCAAATGAATAGTCAGGATAATCGAGTTAATTCAAACGATCCTTTCCTTAGCTACATACAGTTTTGAATTCAGAGTTTTCCTTCATCTAGACGGGTTGCCACTCAAGGCTATAGAACCCAAATGAATAGTCAGGATAATCGGGTTAATTCAAACGACCCTTTCCTTAGCTACATACAGTTTTGAATTCAGAGTTTTCCTTCATCTGAACGGATTGCCACTCAAAGGCTATAGAACCCAAATGAATAGTCGATAATCTTTTCAAACGATCCTTTCCCATTAGCTACATACAGTTTTGAATTCAGAGTTTTTCCTTCATCTAGACGGATTGCCACTCAAGGCTATAGAACCCAAATGAATAGTTTTCCTTCATCTAGACGGATGATCGAGTTAATTCAAACGATCCTTTCCTTAGCTACATACAGTTTTGAATTCAGAGTTTTCCTTCATCTAGACGGGTTTGCCACTCAAGGCTATCGAACCCAAATGAATAGTCAGGATAATCGAGTTAATGCAAACGATCCTTTCCTTAGCTACATACAGTTTTGAATTCAGAGTTTTCCTTCATCTAGACGGGTTGCCACTCAAGGCTATAGAACCCAAATGAATAGTCAGGATGATCGAGTTAATTCAAACGATCCTTTCTTAGCTACATACAGTTTTGAATTCAGAGTTTTCCTTCATCTAGACGGGTTGCCACTCAAGGCTATAGAACCCAAATGAATAGTCGGGATGATCGAGTTAATTCAAACGATCCTTTCCTTAGCTACATACAGTTTTGAATTCAGAGTTTTCCTTCATCTAGACGGATTGCCACTCAAGGCTATAGAACCCAAATGAATAGTCGGGATAATCGGGTTAATTCAAACGATCCTTTCCTTAGCTACATACAGTTTTGAATTCAGAGTTTTCCTTCATCTAGACGGGTTACCACACAAGACTATAGAACCCAGTCTGTACTCCTTTTTACCCTTAGCTGGTGGGTGAGAAGATTGTGTCATATCTTTCGCAATATGTAAGTGAATGTAATGAACTCGATTGGAATTCGTTCTCGGCTTTCCGATTCTTTAGTCCAAACCGTAATCCATTACGCTACCATGCAACAAACGCAAAAAAGAATACTAATATGATTAATTTCTGTAATAATTTGCATTCGAAGATTGGCGCTAAACAATCTTTCCCATGCCTAATCCGTTAAAATATCTATTCGCTTTTAAACTGATTTTTAAAAATTAATTGAAAGAATTGATTTTATTTATTAACAGGAAATACTTACAATTGCGATCCTGTTTTGGACAAATGCTGCACAGGATGTGGCAACCAAGAACAGTTCTACGCATGCGCTGATATTGCTATTACGGATAAAGATGATGGATCTTTTCTACCAGATCTCGCTCCCAAATCAACAGGCAATCGCCAATCAACATCTGCCAGTCACATTCAAGGAACCACAAAACGACCCAACAAAAAAGGTTTTCCGCCAAAATATGCCAGACAATGTCGCGCTCGTTCCGACTTGAAGCCACATGAACAATTCAACCATTGGTGTAAAGTTATGTGTGAAGTGGACGGTCTTTGAAACGTTATAATGGACAAAGGATTTCTCTTACTTTTTTTTAAGGCAGATTATAAATCATGAGAAAAAAATTCTTTATTTTCTTTCTTCTTTTATTTGTAAATTTTTTTTAAATTTATTTTCAGATTTTATTGACTATTTTATTATCCATGATGGCCCCGACAACGAGTTTTTATGGTATTGTCCTCAAGGCGACAACCACAAGCCTTTTTTTTTTTTCTTTTAACGCAAATAACTGATATTTGGCGGCGTCATTGGCAGTAATGAAAAATTGTACTGGCAATAAAAACAAACTTTTTGTGGGAAAAATTTATTGAAAATATAACACATAAACGACGCATTTAAAAAAAAAATGATTTATTATCAAAGCTGGGTACAAGGCCGGTGCAAGACTCTCGTAAACCTCCCTCAATCTATGATACGCCCCACACACTCTACTGCATCTCAACTGCCATAAGGTACTATTCGTATAAAATACAATTTTATTAAAACCCATCTACAATAATGGATTATATGTACGACCGGCGCTAGAGTCTCTCTCGCCCCCACCTCCCGAAGCTTTGATACAGAGTCCCCTTATCTATTACATGTCGATTTCAAACTTACCCAAGCTGGGCGAGGGCACAAACCCTCGAAGGAAAATTGGAGGTTGAGGGTTGAAGAGAACCGCTTTTTTTAAATTAAGTAAAATCAGGGAATTAGCCATTTTGAATGAAAATTTCAGTACATATTCATTATTTACTTTTATAATGAATAGTTTGTTTTTATTTAAAAAAAAAAAAAAAAAAACGAAATCTTATCCTTTTTGTAATAACCACCAATATTTTCATGACTAAATTTTACTTGAAAAAATGGTTAAGTCGCAAATTTTTACATTTCCATAAACATTAATCACCGACGCATCTCCACTGAAAAAAAAAAGTATACAAAGATTCCAACACAACACAAACGGGATTGTCTTTAAAAAAAATTGTCTTAAAAAGAGTATTTCAGTTTCGGGAAAATTTTTCATGTTTTGAAATCTTTAAACATTTTTAAGCGATCATTTTCTCGGTTTTATCTTTCTAGAAATGTAAAAAAATAGGGATTTTTTTATTTTATTTTGGACTTCTGGTTAGTATTACTATTAGTAGAAATAAATCAGAGATCATCCTTAATTAATGATCTCGGAATAAAAAATGATTTTACTGAGATATATCACGTTCTTATCTGATTTAAAAGAACTGTTTAGAAAGAAAGTTACAATTTAAAAAAAAAAAAAAACGCTACTGAAATTAGTACCTGTGAAGTAGGCGTGGAACCCCCAGGCGATTGAGAGGTTCGAGATAGTAAGCCACCGGCCCTGTCAATTATTATCGTTGATGATTGACAAGTTTGGTAGAAAAAAAAAAGGAAAAAATACAAAATGCAAAAAGTACTCTTTTGGGGCTCCACCCTCGTCGGGGTTGCTGCATAGTATACACCCTACCAGCAATGCAGATTTACGATGTATATTATTAGTTGATGGCTGACATGTAACGTCAGTTTAAAAATAATTTTTAAAAAATGGTGGATGGCCATAAAACAATGATGAAAAAAATGCCACAAAGGGGCAAAAAAACACGTCCCACCCCCTGGTCGGGAGTTTCGGTGGTAAGATCATAAATTTATAAGTGAGCAACTCAACTAGAAAAATAGAAAATAAATACAATGTATCTAAATACAAATTAGAGACATGTCATAATAGATGATTCCATCTTAAATAAATCAACAATGTTTTGCGGCAATTTGAGATTTTTCTTTTTAAAAAGTTGAAGAATTTTAACACATTCAACATTATAAATAAAAAATAGAGAATTTTATATAGTGTTATTTTTTTTAAACGTGGCATGAGCAAGACAAATTCACTCATTAGTCAACTGTGCTTAGTTTAATTTGTAACGTATATAAATGTAGGTAGAAAAAAAAGAAATGTTGATAAGATAGTGAGAGTCACAAAGCACTCCTCGTAGTCGTGTGGGTCGGGTGTAGTACACGCCTGCTCTGATTAGCCATTATAAAGTTTTTGTTTGAAATCAGATTTTCTAAATGAATTCAACGTGTTAACTTTACTTTCAGTTTTAGCATCGGGTTTATCTTGTTGAACCCCAAGACCTGTCCTTACACTATCCCTAGAAATTTCAATATTTTAGAACTGCCTTTGTAACGAGAAACCAACGTTGAACAGCAACACTTTTTCCAATACGAAGTTGCTCATATGAACAGAATTTCCTCATGAAACAGTGGCCCCTGTAACCCAGAAAATAGACCCCACTTTCCAATGCACTATTCCTGAATATTTCGACTAAATTGCATTATTTCAGAACTTTTAGTCTTTATAAGAGAACAAATAAAGAGATGGGTTTTCCTTCCGGATTCTGTTGGAGGGATTGGCAGAGGAGGATTAGATGCTGCGATTGTAGTATCTGTTCTGTGTCAAATGCCTTCTATCCTCCCTTGCATTCCACATCCCCCACCGTTGCGTGACATCCGTTATGTAGCGGTGGTATGACCAGCTTAGACAAGCACTAACCAGTTTAGAAAAGCACTGACCAGCTTAGAAAAGCTAAGAGAAACACTGACCACGTTGACTAAGCTCTGATCAGCTTAGACAAGCTAAGACAACTACTGACCAGGATAGACAAACTTTTCTTATTTAAATGCCGTCGAATTGTATTCAGCATCTGTATTCGCTTTTATCTCTTAACTTCTCGCCTAATGTGTCTGTCTAGAGATGGTGATATTTTATTAGGGTGACCGATTGATTTTTTAAAAACATTTGCATCCGGATTTTTAATGAAGTTAGCAATGACAATTCTGCTACGGCCAATTTCATTTGCAATGGTTCGTTGCGAAAAGCCACGTCTTTGAAGTTCAACAATCCTGCCCTGTTCGAACTTTTTTAAAATTTTATCCTGAGCCATTTTAAAATCTGAAATTTAATACTGGAAATAAGCTACGTAGATGTCTACACGTCTGAAGCTATGAACACACTGACTAGTTCTAAAATTCTCGTCCAGTAATTTGTTTTTGTCACACATCGTCTTATCTTTATGGCCAACCAAAAAAAATCCTTTTTTCAATGTTTGTTTAGATTAATCAATTAAAAGCTATAAATTTTCACTTGTTTGTTGATAAATTAAATTTCCTAATTAAATGTAAATGTTTCGCAAATATATTTTGATTAAAGTAACAGCATTTTTTTTAACCGTTTTGTATCTGGTCTTGAGTTTTTGACCAGGGGTATATAAAGAAAAACTGGTTGAATAAAATGTCTACGATGTACTGCAAAATCAAGCTCTCTACTACCGGGTGATGATTTGGGAAATCTAGTCGCAAATGCTAAAATAATAACCAGCCAGTCGACTCTCACGTAATTCTCCTGTCATGTGTGTCAGTGTTTTCGTTCGTGCCACGGGAATTGCGAGTGTGCTCTTTAACGGTGACTGTCTTACGAGCAATCCAGGGCATCTCTGAGCCGACTTCCTCGAGATCCCGTCTCCGTATTTAGGGCAGGTGAGCTCTCGTTTATAAAGACTTCTCCACACCAAAAAATTGATATTGATACATCTAATTACTCCATCTAACCGTCTTAATCTTAGGAAATCATGTTAACAACCATATGGTACTCTCTTTGTTTCAAATCTTTCTAGATATCTTTTTGCAAAGATAATGGTGTTTTGGGGCGGACATCATCAGCACAAACAAATCCCAAGTTTGGGAATTAACAAATAACAGATGCTTCTTTTGTTTAGAGGAATTCAGATCATTCTTTTTTGTAAGACCACGCGCGTTTTGGAACAAACCAACGAATTTTATTTCTCAGGACCAAAGAAATTTGGACACTACATTTATCATGTCTTCTTCTTATCGGTGGGAAAGGATAAGATGGAGCACCTTAGTTTTGCTTACTTTTACTGAATCTTGGCTACTTAATTCTGGATTTGATTCTACCCGGAACTTTTCTTAATTTCATTTCACTTTAAAAACATAATTTTTACGTTTCTTTTTTCATTTTTTCTTTCTCAACCATTCAACCTACACTTCTGAGAATTTTAATAACTATTACACTGGACAACACGATTTTGGTACCCAGAAACAACCACGTTTTTTTTTAGCTAATTTGATGGTGCTGATTCCGAAGATGACCTTAGTTTTTCATGGTTAGCTACCATTTTTGCTGTACTGAAATTGCTCATTTTTGGAAAAAAAGATCAATTTACGATCTTGGCTGGTTGCAAAATTTAGTTAATAAAGTTCGTAGAAACCCATTAATTTTCAGGGAAGCCGAGCAATTTATGTCAACCACCTAAAATAAACTATTTTTATAAGGAAAAAAGTGTTTTTGAAACAAAAATTTTAAAATAGATGTACCGAATTCTTCCAATTTATCGCCCAAATTCAAATTAACTGATAAACTTTATTAGTAATACACTTTAGTAAACCTGATAATTAAGGTGACATCAAAAAATGAAACCCTAAAATCTTCTGTTTGATATTCATAAATTCATCCCATCACTTTTATCCCTTCACTACGGTAGGAAACCAAGCACATTGAGAGCATTTTGTTTTCACAGTTGGAAAAAAACTCCAACTAAAGACATCCCAATTGAATGCACCAATTCTATTGTACATGATACTGCTGGAATATCAAAAGGGACTTAAATAACATTGAATATTACAGACAATCAAGAAAGAGAAACTTTTTACCATAGTTCTTATGTTCACGAAGGTTTTCTGCTGTTAGTTTATTAAATGATTTGATAAAAATACTTGTTGGTCTTGGCATATTCAATGGTGTTATTTTTAAAAACTTAGGATCTGATTGTTATTGCAAAAATTCTATTTCTCAATAAACAGACGAATATTTGTTGGTTTAAATATAAATTGAGAGGTTTCTACGATTTTATTGTGAGAAATATTGTCATCGGTCAATATCATATATAAAGAAAACAAATGAAAAAAAATTTTTTTATCCCAAAAAATGAGGCATTTCTGTACAGCAAAACGGTAGCTAATCAAGAAAAAGTGAGGTCATTTTCAGATTCAGCGCCCTCAAATTAGCTAAAAAAAAAAAAAAAAAAAAATGTTTGGTGCCTCGATACAATTTCAATTTTTTTTTTTGTTGTTGACCAGTGTTATCCAGTTAGCAATTCCTCCAAATCACCTTCATATAATTCCATGCAATTAAACGTTTAAACAAAGTCTGTGTCCTGTTACACACCTATATAGCAGTGAATGGACATTCTCCTCACAGATGAAGAAGAGACTTGAAACAACAGAAACAAAGAAAAGTGTACTGAACTGTTACGTAATATCAGTCCTCCTATATGGCATTGAAGGCTGGGCAATCTCCTCACAGATGAAGAAGTGACTTGAAACAATAGAAACAAACAAAATAGTACTGAACTGTTACGTAATATCAGTCCTCCTATATGGCACTGAATGCTGGACAATCTCCTCACAGATGAAGAAGAGACATGAAGCAACAGAAATGGGTGCAGTTTAAGGTGAAATGGTTAAAAAAAAATAGTTACACCCATCAGCACCTTTGAAATAAGGTTGCAAAAATTTATGATGGCAGTATTTTGGTTACAACTGGTACAGAGTCTGTAGCAGGATGTACGTGTGAAATCTAAGACACTTGATGTAACTGTTTTTATATCTGATTTTATTTTAATCATTTCACCCAAAGCAAGGCAATAATGCAACTAAGACACAAGGGATTACTACGAGTGAAAGAGAATGAAAAAACTTTAGAAGGAACCAGAAACACAATCCTAAACAGGAAACATGGGATACACCTCTACTCCTGTTCAAAAGATGAGGAAGGAATGTGAACTGGGAAAAACATGTGCTTTCTCTATGTTCGCATATGAAATTGTAAATTTATGACCTTGAACTGATGTTCACCTTCTATAAATTTTGTTTACAACTTTGCCAAGATATTCTTTTACCACAAACATCTTTAAGGTTCTACAGAAGGATACTGAGAATTCCATTATCTAATTTTTGTGGTTGTCTTCTATTTTGTTTTCATAGCAAGTAAGAACAGAGTTTTAGTTCTTTGGTTTGCTTTGCAAAATTGGTTTTCAGCAGATACAAAGAAATTACCATAGATTCTTTGGGAATCACAACTACAAAACATAAATTCTGGCTCCCTCCTCTGCATGCTGATGTTTATTTACATGAAGATCAGTCACAACGCCAAGAATATTACATCTTTGGTAGTGCTGCGAAGCCGAATGATTCATTGTGCCATTTAATCTACATACCAACACCTGCATACACCCACTCCTGCACACACCCAATTTTACAGAGTTTGGAATAAAACTAATGGGATGTGCTATGCAAGAAAATTAATATTTCCTACTTTTATTTCCCCCATTATGGGCATTATTATATACATGATATAGTAACACCTTAATATATGAACAGAACAGAAAGAAAATTTATAGTGCTAAATCTCACACAAAAGTATATACAAATATTTACATTTGTCCCACACAGAGAAACTATAACACATGTATAGAACAACAATCAGTGTGAAAATGTTGAAGAGATAACTGGTCTTATTTGTAATAATTCCCCACAGTAATCCAATCTGCTGGAGGATTCTTCTGTGTTTCTAGAGAAAATATATCTTTTTTTATTTCTCAATGGCAATTTGAGAAGGCCAGATTTATTTTCTATGTCGAGGGCATATTTCCTAATGGGAAAACGGTGAGGCATGGGTATTTCCTATCAAGAAGACTCAGAGACTGAACTCACAATCACTGTGTCACTAAATTCAAAAAATCAACAGTTCAATCCGCTAAGCAGTGTGTACTTGAATGCCATGTAAATGGGCAAGCAATAATTGAACAGTACTAAAAAATAAAAACTGAACAATATCCCTAAATATGGGTATTGGAATGAGAACAGTCTAACCATGTAGATGAAATAAAGTGTTACATTTGGAATTCCCTGCAGGCTGCCCAAATTAATATACACCTGATGAAGACCGAAGGTCACAATAATTTAAATATTGTGGTAAAAATAACAATGATGAGAACAATAGTCTGAATATAAATAGTGTAAATAATGATAATTCCTCTTCTCAGAAATTCATTCCCTGTAGGTTACACAGATCGATATAGACCTGAGGAAGGCCGGAGGGTACAGCAACTGAAATGTTTTGATAACAACAACAAAGATGAGGACAATAGTCTGAATATAAATAGTGTAAATAATGGTAACTCCTCAACCCAGAAATTCAGACAGAAAATGCTGCGAAGGTTAATTTCCTTTCATCTGTCAACAACACTTGGGAAACAGGAAAAGAGTATAAACTATCTGTTTGAAATTATTTTTATGACTCCTCTTGTATTTAAACTAAATAGATCTTCCAGTAAGCGTACTATTTTAAATAGATAAAAAATTTACATTTAAAATTTGATTACCTTGATGCCTACCGACAACAGGTACTCAAGTAGGAAAAACAAAAAAAAAATTATTTGAACTGTTTTATTGTAAATTTACAGACATATATATATTTTTTTTCTTGATATTATTTACAAATTTTCCTGAATGAAGGTTAAATTTCCACAATTTCTCACATTGCATTTAGAGTGTCCATTACAGAATCAGCTTGTTTCAATTCTGCAAAACAGATACAATCACATCAAAAACATACTACAAACACCTTTTTTCTTTTTTTTTTTTTTTTTTTATTATGTTCACCCAATACAAGGCTCAAGAGCCACTCAAGATAGTGTTACTGAATGAGGTGTGTGATAGGAATGTAAGAGGAGGGGGTAAAGATAATGAGGATATGGAGGCTGGATAAAAAAGAGCATGTATATAAATCTAATTTAATAAATTTGTGCATTTAAAACGATAAATTCTAAAGAAAAATCTACAAGAGATGTTGAAAAGTTCTCAGCAGGACTGATAAGGAATTCTTAAATCAAATTCTAATGCTTTGGTCAGATTCTGTGAAGTGGTCAGCACCCCCTCATATAAACAAGGTATGTCTGGAAAGTATCCAGCTATTTGAAATATCTGAAGAATTGGTGCTATGGCTTTGATATAACTTCACAACCAGACAGCATCTTACTACATATATATGAACAGATACTCCAATGTGGAGTTAGGCAGTCAACAGTGAAATGCTATGGAGGGCACTTGTGTACTGTACGACTGTCGAATTTCCCAAGGCATTGCAAAATTTCACCACTACAGACAGACAGAATCTTTACTGCTTTGTGGAACAAACTTCCAAGGGTTCTTCTTTGCTCAAGACAATCTAAACATCTTCAAGTTCAGAGCCAATCATTATCTAGCCTACATATCCTCATAATCTACAATTCTTATTTTAAAGCAATAAAAATCAATATTTTAAAACAAGAAAAATTAAGAAAAAAAGATGTAAAAAAAAACTGGAAAAGTATAACAATGTCTTCCACACATCACTGCACAAGCTGTGATGACAACCAACGTTGGCTGTATGTGTATATACATGCAGCTCGCTATGTTCACAGATTTGTCCCACTGGCCATGATGGAATTCAACAAAGAATAATGGCAAATACTTTTCAAGACATAGACTGGAAGGTAGAGATCAATATGATTTCCCATTTAATCAACAATGTCTTCTTTCAGCTTTGAAAAAGTGAACTACAATCTTGCTAATTTCTGGCCATCGAAAAAGGACCCTTACATTCACTGCCTGACTGTTTCAGTGGCTGCTGAATCACTCACTGCTTGTCCATTCCTCCTGACTACCACCTTCCTCACTAACTGCTTCACTCACCACTCATTATACAGGCTGAGGTCACACCACCCCTATCCATCCACTGGTGTTCCAGAAATGGTGACCACCCATCCAGCTTTTGGGTAGTCAATTTTTCGAAGAACTCTACTTTTATGATTATCTAAAATCACTAACAAAATTTTATGTTTTGCTTATTCAAAAGCATACTGGAGACAGAATTCCTGAAAAAATCCAGGCCATTAAACCGAGTCAAAGATGAACTGGAGACAAGATTCCTGAGAACCCTGGTCATTAAATTGACTTAAAAGCAAAAAGAATAGATTTATCTCCTAAGGATGTGTGAGAAATCATACTGCTACAGAAGAAACATTAGCATAAAGTAGTAATATTGAAACATGTTTAACAAAAAAGTGGTAATATCATTGCTAATTTTTCTTCTTGTTTTAATATGTTCATTTTTATCACTTTCAATTAAATTTTCTATGCCAGCAAAAATATTTCAATTCTAACATCCATAAAACAACCCTATTCAGTAACCCTCTACCTTGAATGGCTCTTGGGTCTTTTATTGAATGAACAATAGCATTAAAATAAAATCATTATTGAAATCCTATGGACAAGGTTAAGGAGAACAAAAAGATACAGTTTATGGTGATTCCACCTCCCAACCCAAAAAGGATGGATTTCCAGACTTTTATGAAAAGTGAAGAACTTTGAAGAGGACAAAGGTGTCACTGCCCTAAGCAAGTTATTTCTTGTTAATATTAAATGATTGGATCTTTTCTACTTTTTGCATATTTTTAGCCAAAATAAAAGACATATTCGGTTTATCACAAAATGATAGCAAGATTAATTTGCCCATTTAATAAAACACACACACATTTATATATAAGTGAACATTGAAGTCAACACTCAGAGGCAACAGGCTGTTTCATGCTCGATGCAATTGTCAGGTAGCCTGTCGCCTCTGAGTGTTGACTTCAATGTTCACTTTTATATTTGCCTATGCTCTCTGATATTGAACACTTTATCCCACAAATATAGCACACTTTAAAGCTATATTTCTTCATATATTGTTATGCCATAGTACCTATTCTATTGTAATGGACTCTCCCATAGATAATAAGTAGGAGTAGCAGTGGCAAGTCTGGCAGAATGGTGTTGAGCGCGTCAGTCGAGATTCGGACGTTTGAAGTACCAACCATCACAACTAGATTGCTGCGCCATTGACTCTTATTTTCCAAGTTCCTAACATTTTGTACGTCAGACCTAATTTAGGACGACTTATTAGAAATACAAGCCTCCACTGTGAAAACACTCCACAACATATATATATATATATATATATATATATATATATATATATATATATATATATATATTATTACAGCATGTTTTCATTAATACATGTCTCATTAAATAATTTGGATAAGTTTTGTCTACTTATTTTTAAGGATACTAAGAAACTTGTCTGTAATTATGAGAGGATCCTATTAAAAATAAGTAGACTAAGCTTGTCTAAATTATTTAAAGAGATACGTCTTTATATATATATATATATATATATATATATATATGTAGGCAGCAATTTTTCATTGATGCATGTTTTATTAAATAATATAGACAAGTTGTGTCTATTTATTTTAAGTAAGTTCCTTTCATATTGTCTAATAAGCTTAATAACATTATCATTGAAAGACGAAAGAAAATCACCATATTAATACATGTTTAAATCTGAACTAAGCTTTCAGCTTACATAAGCCATTATCAAAGATGACAATTACATTTCAATATATCAAACAATACATGGACGAAACAATAATGATAGTCTATTTTTGTTGTACGAAAAATTTCAAAGCAACGACAAACTTGTGTATACGAGACGCGGAAGCGAAAATCGCATTGCAGCTTGTGACGTCACACATGACCACACGAGAGTAAAAACAAGAAATATTAATTATGGGAAACCGTTGGTATAAACCAATGGTTTCAGTTATCAATTATAGGCATTTAAGAATATTTGTGGAGATTTTGTAGTTTATTTTGTTCAGGTTAGGTTTCAACTGTTTTATGTTTATAGCTTCAAGAATTTTTAGTTTTTGTTTATTGTTTTCATGTTTAAGTATAGTTATATTTTCAACAAGGATTTTCCGGAATTGTGTACACGGCCAGGCATGTTGTTTTAAATGCCTAAAAATGTTATAGTTATCATTCGAATGTAGAGTCAAGCGTCGGATTTAAACATGTATCAATATGGTGATTTCCTTTTGTCTTTCAATGATAATGTTATTAAGCTTATCAGACATTACAAAAGGAACTTACTTAAAATAAATAGACAAAATTTGTCTATATTTAATGAAACATGCATCAATATATATATATATAAGTGAACATAGAAGTCAACACTTAGAGGTGATAGTCTGTTTCATGCTATTGTCAGGCCTGACGATTGCGTCTAGCATGAAACAGACTGTCACCTCTAAGTGTTGACTTCTATGTTCACTTTATATTTACACACGCTCTATCTCTGATATTGAGCACTTTATCCCATAAATATAGCACATCTTAAGACTATATTTCTTCATATATATATATATATATATATATATATATATATATATATATTATCATTTAAGCATTATTTTTAATGGATACCCATTTTTGAGTAGATGTTCTGTTTATTAATTAAACAATATATTAAATCTTATTAAAGAAAAATATTTAAGTCTGCATCCCTCTTAGTAAAAGAAAGTGTCATTAAATCGGCCATGCTTGAGATCATCTCTGCTATGAACTGCCTCAATGATCAAGCAAACTTGAATAGTGCCTTATTCTTTCTCAGGCTCTGGAAACATTCATATCTGCTCAGTTTCAAATCCTAATGTAAACAAATCAATTTCTAAAGAAGCAGATTTCAGTCATAGACACATAAGTATTTATAATCTTACCATTGAGGAAAACACGGAATTTTTCAGCAGATAAAGTGAATGCCACAGATTGTGGTGTCCCAGAGTCGTTTTCACGCACCTTGAAGCAGATCTTGACACAGGGTTCAGTCACATTCTATAATTTAAAAAATAAAAAACATTTTTATTTTGAACTTTGTCCAATTTTATTTATTCAATATAATTTTATTAGTTGCACAATATTTTAAAACAAAAAGGCATTTTATTTTAATTTATAAAATAATAATTATATATACATATATATATTATAAATTAATTGATTTAAAATATGTTTTTTTCCGCTACACAGTTCTAACCATGTTTCAAAAATAGAAGCTAAAAAGCCCCCAATTTAATTTTGCAATTAAATTAAAAGCATGCAAAATTAAATTTGGGGCTTTTTAGCTTTTTTGAAACATGGTTAGAACTGTGTAGCTGAAAAACCATATTTTAAATCAATTAATTTATAATATTATGCTCTGTAAATTTACATTGAGCACTATTTTGTAAAAATAAAAATATCTATAAGAACACGGATTATATATCTTACTGTTCTTTCTTTTTATTTATATATATAATTATTTGAATGTACGCACTACTACGTTCTCCTTCAACCATGAAGAATATAAGTAACTTTGAAAAACATGCACTTTGTTAGTTAAATAATGATTATTTGTTTGTTTTGTTTTACAGTATACCAACCTCAATTGGTTATTTAATGCTGACAATATTTTTGTTCAAAAATGTATTGCCAGTAATATTTTTTAAATTACATTGCTGGTAATATTTCTTCTTTTAAGGTTTGGTTTGTTTTACAGTATACCAACCTCAATGGGTTATTTAATGCAGACAAGATTTTGCTGGTATTATTTTTTTCAAAATAATGTATTACTGGTAATGTTTTCTTCAAAAATGTATTGCTGGTAAAAAATTTTTTTCTTCATAAATTCATTGCTGGTAATATTTTTACAAAAATGTGTTACTGGTATTAAAACCTATTTTCACACTTTCACAGTGTCTTGACACCAGCCTGGTGGTTAAACATTTGCCCATAGCTGGGACTACCCTGGGTCAGAGAATACCTGGGAACAACAGCAAGCAAGAGGTGGTTCCACACTCCTCAAAACCCCCTGATCAGAGGATGCTGTTGGATGTAGTTTATAATCTTATCCAGGACGCGGATGTAGTTTGTCGTCATACGAAGGTCAGTGGTCAGTATTTGATCAACAAAATGTAATTGATCTTAATTAAAGTAAGAGATTTGAGATTCTTGATCAGAAAAAGACAAAAGATCAAATATTCTCACCTTTAAAGAACTTGAACTTATGACATAATCCACTCGCCATTTTACAGAATCAAAATAGGACACTACAAGTAGAAATAGAGAAAAGTGAGATGCTTTGTATAAAAAAAAAATGCAGGTGTTCAGATAATATGAGTTCAAACTCCATCCCAGTCTTTTGAACAGGAATAGAGGTTTATTATCGTGTTTAATGTTTAGAATTGGGTTTCCAGTGCATCTAAAGTTTTCTCATTCTCTTTAACTCCTAGTTACCCCCTTGCATCTTAGTGGCATTATCACCTTGCCTGGGGTGAACTGAACATATATATATATATATATATATATATATATATATATATATATATGCATGTTTCATTAAAAACAACAGACAAGGTACTATGGTTAAGCTTTTTATTTAATTTTTCTTGTGTTCGACAAAGAGTGTGCTTTTTATTTAATTTTTCCTGTGTTCTGGACAAAGATTGTGTAAAAACTGTCCAAATGTTTTATAGTTCCGAGCACTTTCGGCTATACCTTTAGCCATTATCAAAGATGATTCAATTATTCAGCTTATTTGAAAGTGTGCGTTCTGTGTATGTCTTAGTATATGGTAGGGATGTTTTTAATTTTCGAATACAGTTAGCACATTGTGGCTTTGTTCGTAGTTAATATTGTTAAGAGTTGGCTTTTTCTTTTTTATTATTAAAGCTTCCAGTTTCACTTGTTATTAAGCATATTTTCCCATACTGCCAACCCTTTCCAGGTGGAACCTTTCTTTTTTTTTCAGCCATTTTAGATATTGGCTGGACGATTTACCCTCCCACCGTGTAAGTTTGCTTTAAAGATTGTGTGAAAAACACATGAAACTTATAGTATTGATCAGTCACTGCCTACCAGGTTTTTGAATTATATATATATAAATATATATATATATATATATATATATATATATATATATGAGTTGGGATCCAATATAGATAAAATATGGAATCAGAATCTGACAAATATGCATTGAAAATGATTTTTACTATGAAAATGTAATGGAAATGATTTTAACTATGAAAATGCATTGGCTAATAATTCTTAATATGAAAATGCATTGGCTAATGATTTTTACTATGAAAATGCATTGGCTAGTGATTTTTCCATGAAAATGAACTAGCCAGTGATTTTTACTATGAAAATGCAGTGGAAATGATTTTTACAATAAAAATGCATTGGTCAATGATTTTTACTATGAAAATGCATTGGCCAATGATTTTTACTATGAAAATGCATTGGCCAATGATTTTTACTATGAAAATACATTGGCCAATGATTTTTACTATGAAAATGCATTGGCTAATGATTTTTACTATGAAAATGCATTGGCCAATGATTTTTACTATGAAAATACATTGGAAATGATTTTTACTATGAAAATAATTGGCTAATGATTTTTACTATGAAAATACATTGGCCAATGATTTTTACTATGAAAATACATTGGCCAATGATTTTTACTATGAAAATACATTGGCCAATGATTTTTACTATGAAAATACATTGGCCAATGATTTTTACTATGAAAATACATTGGCCAATGATTTTTCTATGAAAATACATTGGCCAATGATTTTTTACTATGAAAATACATTGGCCAATGATTTTTACTATGAAAATTCATTGGCTAATGATTTTTACTAATGTAAATGATTTTTACAAAAATGTATTGGATTTTTTTACTATGAAAATGCATTGGCCAATGATTTTTACTATGAAAATACATTGGCCAATGATTTTTACTATGAAAATACATTGGCCAATGATTTTTACTATGAAAATACATTGGCCAATGATTTTTACTATGAAAATGCATTGGCCAATGATTTTTACTATGAAAATGTATTGGCCAATGATTTTTACTATGAAAATACATTTTACTATGAAAATGCAATGGAAATTTTTTACTATGAAAATACATTGGCCAATGATTTTACTATGAAAATGCATTGGCCAATGATTTTTTACTATGAAAATACAATGGAAATGATTTTTACTATGAAAATGCATTGGCCAATGATTTTTACTATGAAAATACATTGGCCAATGATTTTTACTATGAAAATGCATTGGAAATGATTTTTACTATGAAAATGCATTGGCCAATGATTTTTACTATGAAAATGCATTGGCCAATGATTTTTACTATGAAAATGCATACAGCAACAGTACTCTCTTTTCATCCTGATCTGGTTCTTGGAAATTAGAGAGACAAATCTAAATGCTGCAACAGAAAGAATTTCTGCAGACACAATAAAAAGTAATAATACTTACGTCTTAAAGTTTGCTTTCTTAACTGGTCCTGACATTTGATAAAGTTATCACCATACAATTTGCACAATGGTACAGAATGTTCTGAAAAGACCAACATTAAACAAAAGGTTACTATTAATATTGGGATCTCATATGGTCAGTCTATCCTCATAACTTTAAGAGAAAATAAGAAAAGATACTACACTTGGGAGCCAGCTTTCAGAATTTACACTCCATTTTTCATTATTCTATTATTCACCTTACCCAAAGCCCAAGAGCCACTCAAGATACAAGCGATCATAGAAGTTAAATAACGTCAAACCTGATCAGTACCTAGATGGTGAACATTTTGGAATAACAGATACTGTAATCTTGGATGTTCAGGTGATGTAATGAATCATTAATCATGTTCCAATTCCCATTGGGTTCATATGAAAAGAACATGTAGTCTTTATAAGAAATCAGTTTGGAGATCAGGTTTGGTTTGGTTTGTTTTATGGCATATCAACCTCAATGAGTTATTTAATGCCAAGAAGATTTTTATTGCTAGTAATATTTTATCCAAAAATGTGTTGCTGATAATAATTTTTCTTCAAAAATGTGTTGCTGATAATAATTTTTCTTCAAAAATGTGTTGCTGGTAATAATTTTTCTTCAAAAAATTTATCACTAGTATTAAAACTTATTTTTACACTTTCATGGTGTTTTGGCCGCACTTTGGGGGCTAACTATTTGCCCATAGTTGGGACCCTAACAGGTGCTACCACTCCAGGTCAGAGTGGACCTGGGAACACCAACAATTAAGAGGTGGTTCCATGCTCCTCAAGACCTTCTGATTAGAGGCCTTGATGTCGAATGTTGTTTATTGTCAAACCCAGGATGCAGATGTAATTTATCATCATACCCAGGACGGGAGGAAGTAAGAAGTGCATTTTATGAAGATATGTCAGATAGATAATGATTGCCCCATGACTTGTAAAGTTTAAATTGTCGTAATTGGGAAGCATCCTCTAGGGAGTCTGTTCCACAGAGCAACAGTTCCAAGGAAGAGTGGAACTTACCAACTCCTTACTAATGGAATATGAAGGGAATATGTCATGTACCTTGTGTACATGGCATAGCAGGTTCTAGCTGTGAAGGTCTGAACTGGTGGGACTAAGGAATATAGCTCAACTAAACATGTGCCATGAAAATAGTGATGAAGTAGTAAGAAGTTACTAATATTCTCCCTGTGAAAAAGAGAAAGCAAAGTGGATAATGGTTGGTTGATTGATTTTGTTTAGTAGCATATCAACCTCTATGTGAACACAATTTCATGGCTTCAAATAAATATATTTTTAACACAATTGTATGACTTCAATTACAGATAAAATATATTGTTTGTAATTTTTTTATAAATAGGCATTATTGGTAATTTTATGATATAAAAATTTTTTGCTGGTATGTTTTTACTATAAAAACGTATTTTTATATTTTCATATTTTGTTTTTGTGTGACACTATTTTGTTACTGATAAATAAGAAGGGTTAATGAATAAAATCCATGGGAAAAATTGAAGATTTTTATTTTCATGTCAACAGCCACCTGAATTGTGTGGCAGGGTTTTGAACAATGAAAAACATAAGGTGGATGTGGATTTGAACTGTGATGTCAATAAATATGAATGCTCGAAGTGAGATCATCAGTGGAAGAGTTTGTTCCAGCCACCAGTCGTGATACACCCCATGTGATTATTTGCCAAAGAGAACCCTCAACTTCAGTCTTGTGCAGAACTTTACCAAATCAGCAAAACAAACTTTATCAAGTCAACAAAAGTGTCACATCCAAGTTAGAAGTGGGTTGGGTCAATAATTGTTGCATGTGAACTCTTGATTTAACCAAATACTGTATGAAGGACTTGATATAAAAACAGTATTTAATTTTTTTCAATTTATTCGAGTGTTATTTTCTTACTGTGTGCCTTTACCCTACTTGGACCATCCCAATATGAAGATGCCATATGAAGATTCATTCTTGGTCACCTTATGATCAAGCAAATTACAACATGGGATAAGGTTGAACCTGGATTGGAGTGATCACCCCCATCGATCAGCCAGAGGTATTAGACATCTTGGGCAACCAGGAAGGGTGTAGGGTGACATTTGTTTTTTAAATATTTGCCCATAGCTGGGAACCTAACAGGTGCTACTACCCAAAGTGGATAATAAATAATTCATCACCCACAAAACTATGTAAATGGTTTTTCAATTCTGTCTCATCCAGATAGCGAGTACTGGAGAGGTCCAGCCAAATATGGCAGGAATACTCTATTTTTTGGCCCTTGTAAATATAGAGTGTGGTAGGAGGAGCCAGATACTTTCTGGAGATGTACAAGGAACCAACCATTTTTCCAGTATCTTTATGTTATGAATATAAAATTTCACTTAAGATCTGGAGTGAGCTTCAGTTCCAATTGTCATTCAAGGCAAAGAGTCTCATTGAGATTACAATTGTTCATCATGAGTGGAGTAAAAATTATCATAAACTCATTAAATCCAAGTTGTGTTTGGTAGCTTTTTCACTAGTCATCATAAAATGCAAAAGACAAGATAATTTTGCTGTTGCATTCACTTTTGAACAAATTCCCTTGAAAAGGGCATGAATCCATTTTTTCATTCTCCAGCTCTGGGTTAAATAGAAGGGTAAACTCAGCTTTCTACCTTTGACTGGCAACCAGTCTAGAAGGAAAACTAAATTCAAAACCAGCCTGAAGGGGGATTGGCACCTTCAGACTAATTTGCTCTAGACACACCCACTGCTGCTACAGATACAGTACATGTGGTAGCCCTAAATCCTTAATTGGTTATGGGAGTTATGCAAAATTGTTTCAGTTTTCACATATTTAGCATAAATCACTAGTCAAATCAAGAGTCCAGTTTAAAGTCAAAAAGGTAGACCTATTTTCAGTTTACACAAGAAATAAAAAAGCAAACATAGGTCCAGTTTAGAATAAAAAACGGTTGATTGATTTGTCAGTTTAATGGAATATCAACTCCTTATGGGTCATTCAATGCCAAAATTTTATTTTCTTGGGAGTTTGGAAGTAATAAAAATATATGTTATTCTGCTTTCACAATTGAATACATGGTAGATGATACGCAGCTTTTGTCCATATACATGTTTGTGTGGACATAATTACTAGAAGTGGTGATATGTGCGATTTATGCTGTAGTTTTGTTGAAGTTATATTTAGGAATAGAGTTTCATTTCTTTAAGAAATTGTAAAGTATTATATAAATTAATATCATGAACAAGTTCTTTTATGTTAGTTGTTTAGTAGTATTTTAAACAGATTTGGATGGAGTCACTGTAAGTCATTAGTATGTGCATATTGTTGGTAATTTTTTTATATAAAAAAGTATTGCTGGTATTTTTACTATAAAAATGTATTTTTATACTTTCAGTGTTCTGTTTTTGTTTGGGGAGGTGGGGTCACAATTTGCCCCTAGCAGGTGCTACCACCCCAGATCAGGGCAGACATGGAACAACAGCAATTAAGAGGTAGTTCCATGCTCCTCAAAACCTCCAATCTCCTGATCAGAGGCCTTGCTGCCAGATGCAGTTTATCATCATACCCAGGACTATAAAAAAAAAGATAAACAGAGACCCAATAAATAAAGTCTGTTAATGAACTTTATCACTTGTAATGACAAACAAAACAAAAATATTTTGGGTTAGCAGCCTCCTTTTTTTGGTGGGAGGTAGAGGGCAAAATTAAAAAGACAATAAAGTAATGATTTATTTTAGGTTTACACTAGAGACAAAAAGACAGACACTGGCCAGGTTTACACTAGAAACAAAGGGACAGACAAGGCTCAGATGTACACTAGAGACAAAGGGACACACACAGATCAGGTGTACACTAGAGACAAAGGTACAGACAAGGCTCAGATTTACACTAGAGACAAAGAGACAGGCGACAGTCAGGTTTACATTAAAGACAAAGGGACAGACAAGGGTCATGTTTACACTAGAGACAAAGAGACAGGCGACAGTCAGGTTTACATTAAAGACAAAGAGACAGACAAGGGTCATGTTTACACTAGAGACAAAAGGTACAGACATGGGTCAAATGTACACTAAATACAAAGGGACAGGCGACAGTCAGGTTTACATTAGAGTAAAAAGGGAGATATATTTTCAGTTTACTTGGGAAACAAATGTCCAGTTTAGAATAAAAAAAAAAAGGTAAACAGGCCCAATGAATGAAATTTGTTAATGCACTTTATAACATGTAATTACAAAACAGAACAAATATTTTAGGTTAGCAGCCCCACTTTTTTGTGGTGTTGGAGGGCAACAATAAAATGATGACTGAGTGAAACTAACCTTTTGGGAGACCAAGTTGCTGCATTTCATTAGACAGCGTATCACTGTCGACATCGTGTTTAGCAGCACTGGTGATGATAAATGTTAAAGCCACAATACTAGCCTTTATGTCTCCAACATCTGAAATAGAAATATCACAATAATAATATTAATAATAATATTAAATAATAATTAGCATTAAATAAATATAATAATATTAAAATTACAACAAAAAGCTCAAATAATGGTAGACTGAAAGTCAAAGAACTTTGATAAATAACAAGAGAAAGATGAAGATATTAGTCAAATAATGTGTGGAATAATGGAAATCCTTCATCTCAGAACATTAGACAACTTAAAGCATAAAAAATAAATAACAAGAGGAAGATGAAGATAGTCTTTCAAAAATATTTTATGTCATGATTAAACATCAATAAATTTCACATACCAAATTTTGCATCAGCTGTAAGTTTGTGTACTTTTTCATACTGAAAAAAGAAAAGAAAAAATACTTCTCAGATTTCATTAACATTGTGCCAAAAATGATACTGAAAATTTTTGCATCAACTCAACATATATAAATGACTTAAATTCTTCCGTCCTTTAGAAAGTAAACGGCGTTTCAAATATTCTTATTTAGATAAAACAAGGCCATTTTCAGTGTCATAAGAAAATATAAATTATCTTCTGATATAATGAAGAGAGGGTTCCATTGTTCCTGGTGGCTTGGAAAAAAAAAGACACTGGTCAGATAACAAGATATCCGTATGTAGAATAAGAAGGCTTGATAATGGCAGTTTAGATCTTTTTTTTATTGTGAAAATAAACTTTCCCTCATTGAAAATTTAATTTACATTACTTTGGTTTGTTTTTTTTTTACAGCATATCACCATGGGTCATTTAATGATGAGGATTTTTATTGCTGGTAATATTTTCCTTCAAAAATGTATTGCTGGTAATATTTTTTTGCCTTCAAAAAATGTATGGCTAGTAATACTTTTGCCTTCAAAAAATGTATGGCTGGTAATATTTTTTGCCTTCAAAAAATGTATGGCTGGTAATATTTTTTTCCTTCAAAAATGTATGGCTGGTAATATTTTTTTCCTTCAAAAATGTATGGCTGGTAATTGTTTTCTTTTCAGAAATGTATAGCTGGTAATAGTTTGTTTTTTTGGGTTTTTTTTTCAAAAATGTATAGATTGGTTTGGTTTGTGATTAGCCTCCTATAGTACCAGATATTTCTGTTAATCATTACTTTGCATGAGAAAAATCAACATAATAATCTTGGAAGGGCAGTGATTTTCAACCAGTGTACCGTGAAAGGATAGTAGGTGTGCCATGATAATTTTTACAGCTCATTAATTATATTCATTCAAAACACTATACATTTATATATCAATATTAAAAACCATTTGAATTGATTATATGAGTATATCATTGTTAAAATAAATAAATGCAGTATAAATACTTGTACTTGTGGTATTTGTGTTCATGTGGGAAGGTCACCAGTGTGGATAGGTGGTAGCATAATTATTTTATTGGTAACTTTGGAATAAAACAAACTGACTCAAGGTTTTTTTCAAAATAATATATTTTTGATTTATTTTCTTTAGAGTGAGTCCCTTGCACTTAAATTCGATGTACCATAGTGAAGAGCACACCCAAACAATTACCATGAAAGTATTTATAGAAAAGACACAGAGAGGCAAGTTTATGGTGGTAGGAAAGTGACTGAAGCTGAGACATCAGATCAGGACTAATAATATTGCTGATTCTCCTTTGGATCTTATCAAGGAGCTCAGGGTAAATAACAGGGGTACCAGGCCTATGTGAGGGTAGCATAAATTAAAAAAATAAATAAATAAAAAAAAACTTACATCAATCTTGGATCCCAGGATATTTTGTATCACTTGAGAACAGAGAAGCCGCATCTTCACTGAAGTCTAAAAACAGAAATAAGTTGAATTAAAAGCAAAACAAAAAAAAAAACATTGAGAAATAAAAAAGAAAATTAAAATAAAAAGAAATTATTTAACATATCAGGTTCAATCCCATGGTTGAGTAGTGTTAAAAAGTAACACTCTGATTCAAGTGGAAAAAAACCCAGAAGCAACACTAAGGGGAATATTAACTGACATGAGTTAGCTCCCTTTAAGCATGGATAGCAGAGTGAGATCAATCTACTGCCATGTGTTGAAGAAAAGGTTTAATCCAAAATTTCAAGAAAGTTACTAAATACAATTATCTTCTGTTTTCTTAATTCTTGTACATTAATTGTTCTCTTTCATAGTTTTTTTTTTTTTTTCATATTCTCTAACACTAAAATTTAACCCATAGCTAAGCGTAGGAGATGGATTCATACCTTCCTCAAGGATACAAGCAACACAAAGTTGAATATAAGCTGATGTGAGTTATCTCCCCTACACATGGATACTGAACCGTGATTAATATAATCATATGGTGCATGCGTCAGTGAGTCAGATCGAGGCTGGCAGCGTGCTCAATATGCAAATTCTCTGGCTCGGCAAGAACGTTTAAAAATGCGAGTCCTTGTTGAGTCGGCAGAAGGACTTTTGTGCGTTCATCATAATTTACGTTGTTGCGTACTAAACCGGAATTCGTTGCGAGGGTGTTTCTAGTATCTGTGCTACTGAATCCCATCTTTTCTGCTACATATTTTTTGGAGGTTTTTTTTTTTGCAGTAAGGTTCACCCTGTACAAGGCCAAGGGGTCATTCGAGGTAGAGGGCTAGGTTAGGGAGGCAAATTGTGCAGATAGGAGTGGAAGATAATGGTTAACTCTAGCCTAGAATAGGTTAAGATTGTAGTGATCAGAGAAATGTCCTCTTGGGAGTTGGTTCCACAGAGAAGTGGTTTGTGGGAAGAAGCTGCCCGAGTGGAACTTACTTCACACTGAAGGAATATGGAGGGTATGTGGGTGGTTTGCTACTATGGAAGTGGCATGATGTGTCCTTGCTGTGAAGGTTTGAACTGGCAGGATCAGGAAGTGTACTTCATCTGAGCACTTTCTGTAAAAGTAGGGACAGAGCAGTGAGAGACTTGCCACATCCCACCTGCAGTAGAGAAATTGGAGCGGGGAGAATAATTTGTCACCCATAAAGGCTCAGGGACACTTTTGAACTCTATCAAGTTCTGTTGTCATATTTGGGCAACAGTTCTCCATTTTTGGCCTCATCTGGATCAGTTAAAAGAAATTTATTAAGTACAACTGACTGATTGTTCTTTTTTACGGCTTATCACCCCTTTGTGAGTTATTTAAAGCCAAAACATATTTGGGTTTGAAGAATTATTTTTTTGTAAGTGGATATTGCATAAATAATTTTTTTTAGAATAACAATGATTTTATTCCCGATACAAGTCTACTTTTTTACCCATATTGTGGGATGGCTTCATACCTCTTCATACCTTTCTCAGGGGGATTTGTGCATTGGCTGGAATTTGAACCCTAATTCAGCTCCCCAATTCCTCATTCTAAGATGCTATCTTATTGCTCAAACATCCACTACCAAATACAAGGACAAACACCTGAAGAAGGCCTGAAGGTACAATGGTCGAAACACTGAGTATAACAACCAAGCTGAGTATGCTGGCCCAAATAGAAAAGTATATAATAATTTCTTATATAAAAAATTCCAACAACAATGAATTGTACCTACCTTACCTAAGTAAAAACATCTTAATTAGAATAAAAGGCTTATGGGCATATCACATTGAAACACTGAAGTTAAGCAACATCAAGCCTGATCAGTAACTAAATGGGTGACTGCTTGCAAATAACAGGTCCTGTAAACTTGGATATACCCTACAGGTGGTGTCATGATAATGGCTTGAAATTCTTAATCAGAGAGCCAAGTCCCAATTCGCATTGTGTCCGTTTTACTTACGTGCAAATACCCTTGGAAAATGTATAAATCCACATCTTCTCCCCCCAGCTATGGGTTAATTAGTAAAACTTGTATCACTAAACCATTATTATCTCAAAAATAAAAAAAAAATTCTTACAATCTAAAAATGTTTTCTGGCTTTAAATAACCTACAACAGGTTGACAAGCCATCAAAATTAAATGAATCAACAATGAAATACTGATTAACTGCACAGGCATGTCTTTTAGATTTATTTACATATATATCTGGAATATAAATGTATAGAAATTGCCGTGGCTACAAAGTGAGGGATCAGTTTATATACTGATTGTAATATATAATTGATCACCTACTATATATCCAAATTATAATTTCTTGTTTGTTTATCAAATTCTGATTAGGTATGAATCCACCTCTTCTCCCCTAAGCTATGGGTTAACTAGTAAGACCTGTATCACTTAACCATTATTATCTAATAATAAAAAAAATTCTTACAATCTAAAAATATTTTCTGACTTTAAATAACCTGCAATGGATAAGCCATAGAAAACGAATTAATTAATCAATGAAATATTGATTAGTTACACAAATTGAGATGAGAAAAAGGTAAAGATGATTGATTGATTCGTTTAACAGCATATCAACTCTTTCATGGGTCATTTAATGCCAAAATTTAATTTCGTGGGAGCTTTAAAGTAATAAAAATATGATATACATTATGTTGCTTTCACAATTGAGTACATGGTAGATAATACTCAGCTTTAGTGTATATACATGTTTGTATGGACATGATTACTAAAGGCGGTGATATGTGTGTTTTATGTTATAGTTTTGTTGAAGTTATATTTTGGAATACATTTTGATATCTTTAAGAAATTATAGGATATTATATGGATTAATATCATGAAAGAGTTCTTTCATATTGGTTGTTTCGTTGGTTGATTTTATTTACCAGCATATCATAGTTACATCTTGCAAGTTCAGCGTACTAGCTTAAATTCATGTGGTCGAGATACTAAAGAGGAAAGTTTATTCGAAAAATTATCATGAAAATATTTATAGCAAAGATACAGGAAAGCTACGTTACGGCGATGGGGAAGTGACTGAACCCGAGATGCCAGGTCAGAACCGATAACTTTGCAGATTCTTCTTTGGATTTTGCCAAGAATTTCAAGATATATATCAGGAGCACCAGACCATAGGTGGCAGAAATATTCAATGCTTAGAGAAATGATAGATTTGGATTTGTTGTTTTGATTCGATTCGTTTGTTTAACAACATATCAATTCCTTCATGGGTCATTTAATGTTGAAATTAAATTTTCTTGAGAGCTTTGAAATAAAAACATGACACATGTTATTCTGCTTTCACAATTGAATACATGGTAGATGATACGCAGCTTTCGTGCATATACATGTTTGTGTGAACATAATTACCGGGGGTGGGTGATGTGTGTGTTTTATGTTGTAGTTTTGTTGAAGTTATATTTTGGAATACAGTTTGATTTCTTTAAAAAAATTGTAGGATATTATAAGGACATGAAATTGTTCTTTCATGTTGGTCGATTTTGGTTAGTTGCATATCAACACTTCTATGAGTTATTTAATGGTTGGTTGTTTCGTTGTTTGATTTTATTTACCAGCATATCATAGTTACATCTTGCACGTTCAGCGTACTAGCTTAAATTCATGTGGTCGAGATACTAAAGAGGAAAGTTTATTCGAAAAATTATCATGAAAATATTTATAGCAAAGATACAAGAAAGCTACGTTACGGCGATGGGGAAGTGACTGAACCCGAGATGCCAGGTCAGAACCGATAACTTTGCAGATTCTTCTTTGGATTTTGCCAAGAATTTCAAGATATATATCAGGAGCACCAGACCATAGGTGGCAGAAATATTCAGTGGCCAGAGAAATGGTAGATTTGGATTTGTTGCTTTGATTCGATTTGTTTGTTTAACAGCATATCAACTCCTTCATGGGTCATTTAATGTCGAAATTTAATTTTCTTGAGAGCTTTGAAATAAAAAATATGAATATGTTATTCTGCTTTCACAATTGAGTACATGGTAGATAATACACAGCTTTAGTGTATATACATGTTTGTGTGGACATGATTACTAAAGGCGGTGATATGTGTGTTTTATGTTGTAGTTTTATTGAAGTTATGTTTTGGAATACATTTTGATATCTTTAAGAAATTGTAGGATATTATATAGATTAATATCATGAAAGAGTTCTTTCATATTGTTTTTTTGGCTGGTTGATTTTGTTTGGCAGTATATCAATCTCTATGGGTTAATTAATGCTGAAATCGAAATGTAACTGTCTATATTTCTGAGATGAGGTATTATGTAAATTATTTACATTATTCGAACACATGGCACAATGGATAAAGGCGTTAGTTAAATCCAGTGACAGGACCCAAAGAGTGTGAGTTCAATACCTGGTTAAGGCGGTGGAGAACTTGGAGATGGGAATTAACAGGAGATAACTGATAACTGACATGCATTAGACATGGCACGTGGAACTAGAACAGTCTATCCCAGTGAGTGATATAAAGGGTTCAATTCGACATTCCAACCAACCGAAGAAAGATAGAGCGTACAACAGCCGAAACGTTGTGATAAATATGGCAACAAAAATGAGGACAATAGTCAAAATCTAAATATTTTGTATGTAATTTTATGCTTTAAACTACAGATATTTTGTACATAATTTTAAAGGCATGTTTTTTAGATATATATTTTGTATATCATAAAATGTATTGTTCATATTTTTACTATAAAAATGTATTTTTATATTTTTTTAGTGTTGCCTTGATTGTCATTTTATTATAAAAATGTACTAATTTTTGTGATCCACTATTTGCCCATAGCGGGGACCCTAACAAGTGCTACCACCGCAAGTCAGAGTAAACCTTGGAACAACAGCAATTAAAAAGTGCCAATCTCCCAATCAGAGGCCTTGCTGCCAGATGTAGTTTATCGTCATATCCAGAACAAGTAAAAATAATTAAAAATAAAACTCACCAGTTTTGATAAAACATTGATCTCAGCCAGGACCCAATCTGGGCAATCAAGATCCCCACAAAATCGAAATTTCTGAAAAGAAAGTTTTTTTTTTTTACTAGTATCAAATACAAATTTTTATTAGTATTAAATACAAGTTTTTATTAGTATTAATTTATGGGGTGATTTTCAAGCCAGATTTTCTATGAAGCATCTTGAGATGAATACATTTGTATCTATGTATGGTGTGTGCCACACTTGGTATCACAAATACTGAGAGGAAAACAGAAAAAGAGAGGAATGGACAGAGAGAGACAAAACAAGAGTGCAACACGTGAGGGGGGGGGTCATCTTAGATCAGCATTGCTCAAACTTTTTTTTTACTTCAGGGTGCACTTGTAGAATAACTAAAGCTCTGAGACTGACTTTAAATTTTGATAAGGAAAAATTAGTATCAATATTTGAAAATAGGAAAATGATAAAGAAGTCTCCTAAAATAAATATTTATTTTTAAGACATTACATTACATATTTAAGTTGTACAGTTTTCATTTAAAAGGACTTGTGAAGAATCTGCTTTTTCTTTTTAGAGAGGCTGATAATGACTGACTTAAATCCCTAGAGGAATGCAAAGGGGAAATAATTATCCCCTCCTTAAATATCACAATTCATCAGAACAATGTTTCTCAACCAATTTTAATTAAGGGCACACTTCTAGAATAACTAAAATTCTGGCATGTACTTTAAATTTTAATAAGGAAAAATTAATCATGAAATTTGAAAATAGGAAAATAATAGTCTTCTGAAATAACCTATTATTAAGACATTACATTGTATAGTTAAGTATGCTTTAGTGAAACCTATATCCAGGAAGTGTTTTGATGGAGGATGGTAGGTGTGATGCTGAGATCCAAAGACGGATTGGGATCACCAAGGATGCATTCCAAAAGCTGGGCAGAGTACTGCAAGACAGGAGGATTTCTTTGGTGACAAAGAAAAGAGTACTGAGCTGCTATATGACATCTGTCTTCCTATACAGCAGCAAATGTTAGACCATCTCCTCAAAGATGAAGAGACTCGAGGAAGCGGAGATGTGGTTCTACAGAAGGATGCTAAGGATATCATGGAGTGAGCGTGTGAGCAACAATGAGGTCTTGCTAAGGATGCAAACAAGGAGGAAGCTTATACTTAACATAAGGAAGAGGCAGATGAAGTTTCTGGTACATGTAATGAGAAATCTGGAGAATCTGATACTCACAGGTCAAATAGAGGGAAAAAGAGACAAGGGAAAACAACGCATGACATACCTGGCGAGCTTAAGCAAGTGGATGGCAGGAAGTGGTCTGGGGGAATTGGCAGAGGCACAAAACTTATTGAGAGCCACAAGGGATAGGAGGAGGTGGAGAGCCATGATCGCTTACGTCCTGAAAGGACATGGCACATAAAATGAAAGGAAGTGTTTGATGTACTTTGACAAAGGATAAAATTACCTTTAATGTTTGTCATTTTTGGTTCAGCATCCCCAAAGAAGATTAATGGCACAGTTTTCATTTAAAGGGATTTATGAAGAATCTAATTAATAGGCACATGGCCAAGTGATTAGGATGTTCACATTCTGAACATGAGACCCAGGTTTGAATCACACCATGGTCAATTTTTCAGGAAGGTGACTTCCCGATGTTATCGGACTGGAAGGGTCAATCCCAGCATGCAGCAACTTTGGAAAGTTCCTGAAAACCATACCATGGGTTGACACAAGCCTTGTGAGTGATACTGGGTAGACAGAACCCTTGGGTGTCATCGATAGCTGTGCTAACATGAAGTCATAAGTCATCATGGCCAAGGGCTTGAGCATACTGGCCTTGTTCAAATTGTTGATCATGCTAGATAACACACTCTTTACCAGTAAAACTGTAACTTAGGTCTGCTCAGCATAGTTGAAACTCAGAGTTTCATGCCACTTGCAATCTTCAGGTACAATTTTTGAATTTACACTGTTTGTGTAATATTTCTGGTTATCACGAGGTATTTTATTGTTAGGGTGAATTATTATTGTTGTTAAGTGTTTAAATGAACTGTAGTTTAATTTTTGGGATTTGAATTTAGGCCCAGATTAACATTTAAGATTGAAAATAAGAATTATAAATTTTAATTTCAAAACAGACACTGTCATTAAAAAAAAAAACATTGAAGATTAAGGAGGATAACTATTTTTTGTATGAAACTCAATAATGAAATTAATAAAATTAATAATATTAATAAAATATGGAGTGATAAAATTAACATACTAATAAAAATAATACATAACAATAAAAAGAAATAAAAATAAAAATGAAAACATATAAATAATAATTAAATAAATAAATAATGATAACAATAAAAACAAACTATGTTGCTTACAGTAAAAGTAAGGTAAAAACAATAATAATGGTTATATAGTAAAAATAGTAATAATGAAATATTATTTTAGAAGATGGATTAAACTCAGCATATTTTTATTTTATTTCATTTAAACATTACTTTACGGATACTCATATTCGAATAGAAGCTTTGTTTTTTTTAATTCAACAGTATTTTTTATCCAACTACATCTACCGGACTGAATATTCAAGGAATATTGTCAGAAAAATATCCGTCCTCTGGCAGGATTTGAACCTGTTGAATATCAGGTGAGCCAAAATGTCTTCCTCTTTTTCTAACCTGAATAAACCAAAGAGAGTAGACGCTCTCTGGTGAAACATTTCATTAATAAATTTTCCACTTGGTCTCATCATCATCACTTTTGTTTCAGATACTGTTGTATGTCCTACAAATATATATATATATATATATATATATATATATATATACACACATATGTGTGTGTGTGTGTGTGTGTGTGTTTTAGGCAACAATCCTTCTTTCATGTACATTTCATTAAATACAACAGACAAGGTGCTTTCATTTAGTTTCTGATACAATTTCTCATTTGATCATATAATTTTTTTTCTTTTTGGAGGATAAATCAATTGTTATTTCTTTCTGAGTGCTTTTGGCTATACGTTTAGCCATTTTCAAGGTTGAAATTAACTGTTAACAAGAAATAGATTGTTGTGTGTATGTATTTATATAATGTTTCCACTTTTCAAAACAAAGTCAAGATATTGTCTCCATGTTTATAGTTGATATTATTAATTGTTTTGTTTTTATTAATAAGGCTTCCATTATTTTTAGCCTTTTTTTGCATGTAGATGATGCTAATATATTTGTGTTGTCAACAAGTATGTTACAAATAGGGCCCAATAGGTCTCCATGAATATTTAAATGCCCTCTTGTCTGTTGTAGTCAATGAAACGTGTGTGTATATATATATATATATATATATATATATATATATATACACACATATATATATATATATATTCTCATCCACTGACAGACTGTTTCACTGTATCACAGCTCATCAGTGTGGCTAGATGTCCGGTTGCCTCTTGCTAAGATCAAAACCCAGGGGAATTGGCATGTCAGAGATTTTATCCTTAGGCTGTTGGCACATGGCAGGAAGGAAGGTGAATTTAAGCGTATTTATTTTTAGATAAACACAGTGACTGAGAGAACTCGATTTGATTTACCGAAGAATCATGCATTATTAGCCGCAATAGTCACTGTTTACTAACCCACACTTCCTCCCCAGAGAGCTCAACCGAAATAAATTTTCCAGGAGCATATATATATATATATATATATATATATATATATATATATATATATATATATATATGAAGAATTTATTTTTAATACATCTTTTATTACTTCAAACATTATTTTTAGTGGATACCAATATTTGAATAGACACCTCATTTTAAAACAGTGTGTATTATATCTACTGGCCTGTGTACTCATCAAAGAAAAATATGCCTTCTTGCAGGGTTCGAACCTGCATTCCTCTTTGTAGGAGAAACCTCCATAAATGCATGCTTGTTGCATTCCTCTTTCAGCACTACTTAAACAGACTGGTCCAATGTTTTTTTTTTTAAATAATTTTTGCACACTAACGTTCTTTTTAGAGTTTAGTTAGACCTTCCTTAGGCTGCAAACACACTTCCCTAAAAATATGTTTTCGTACGCAAAACTGTATAAAATTCAGGGAGGGATCAATTTTAGGTAGAATGGGGGGCGGGCATGAAACAGGGGCCATAGCTCGTGAGTTAAAAATTTTTATATGCAGGAATCCCTCGATTAGTACGGCTAATTTGTACATTGGTAACTATTAAAAAGAAATCAATTTTCAATTACTATAGTTAAACTGAAGAATGTTTAGTGTATTACACTTTCGCATCCCCACTTTTCTTTTTAATCAGTGTAAACTAGTTTTTTAATAATTTTATTTACCTTTGGGGGTGCTTTTTGGGGGGGGATTTTTTTTGTGTCGTTTCTATTTCTGTACCAACTATGCCCTACGATAGTTGTGTTTATCTTTTCTTTTTCTTTTTTTAAAGAGCCTCTTTTAAAAAATAAAAAAAATTACGTTCGTTTTTATCGCAATGGGGGTGCGAAAGTGTAATAGCGTCAAATGTTTGCCGCACTAATCGAGTATTATGTGTGCATTAATTGCATTTTTGGTATATAAAAATTTTAGTGCACTAATCGGGAGGTGCCTGTATATAGTTTATTATTTTCAAATACATTTTTTTATTTCTTTTGAAATATATATTCTGATTTATGCAGATGTTTGTTTTTCGTCTGAGGAAACGCTTTATGAAGCCAGCTATTCTCTATTTTGAGTGCGAAGTACAAAATTGTAAAAATGTGATTGTGATGTGATTGTACCTCACATCATTTAATTAAGCTTTTGGAAAATTTTTATTTACAGAAAAGACATCTTTTCAATGATTTCAGTGGTAAAATATTATGATGTATTGATATTTTGTATAATATACGTCTGATGGCAAAACAGACGATAATTTTTGTTGCCGCTCTTTTTCATGGAATTGGAAGCTGCAGACGACTCCTTTTTTATCAGAGGATTTTATCCTCAGTCAGATATTTATCCTCGGTCGTTTAAGACGTTTTTTATTCTGGCTCCGTGGTTAACTAATTTTAGTTTGCCACGTAAAATAAAATGTTACCTTTAAATAATTCGACTTACTTACAGTATCGAATTATATTTACCTTAGTTAATTTAATAATAATATTTATTTATCTTTTAAATAGCTATACTGGTTTTATTTTTATGGATGGGAAAAGGGGAGGGTGAGTTTTCGCATCGAAGGAGTTTGTGAGAAAATTTTATTAGCTTCGGTAGAATTCCGTAGCTGAGATTTTGTTTATATTTGAAAAAACTTTGAAGAAAAAAGATTTTGTTAGCTTCGGTAGAATTCCGAAGCTAAAAGAAGGTAATTTAATTCCCTAGAAAGGGAATTATTGCATTTGATTTATTTGTTTGTCAACGTTTCTTTTTGTTTGGCAGAGTCGTTCGATGCGGGGAATTATGCCCCTCTATTCACATTCTTTAGTTTAAAATAAGATTTAAAGGATATTCTTCATCGAATAAGGTTTTAAGGGTAAATTTTGGTTTTGTTTCCCGAGCGCTAATATCCCTTAAAATTTTTCCAAAACTGTCATAATTCCGTGCAAATGTACTTGCTGAACTCGAATTAACATTGGAGTTATCGACAAGAAAAAAATCGGACTTCTTGTTGGTCATTCGTCCCCCATTACTGCCATCAATTCACTTTTTGGTAAGTGAAGTTGTATTTATAACAAAAAAAAATTAAATAATACAACAGAACCTTTTCTCCGTTTTGAATAACAAAAAAAAAAAATTACACTTCTTTACGGTAGTGCGTAGTGATTTTCTGCAAGAAAGTCTGTAAAAGAAGTAAATAGGCCAAATTTTCTGATTACGCCTGCGTAAGTACTACGCAATAAATTACTAAACATGATGGCCGTAATGGGGGACGATTGACCAACAAGAAGTCCGATTTTTTCTTGTCGATAACTCCAAAATTATGAAGGTTTCTATTCTTCATAATTCAATTGTTAATTCGAGTTCAGCATGCACATTTGCACGGAACTATGACGATTTTCGAAAAATTTTAAGGGGATATCAGCGTTCGGGAAACAAAACCAAAATTTACCATTTTCAGATCCTAGACTAGGTTAGGGTTGTTTTCTAATTTACACTTTCAGCTCCTGAGTAAGTGAAAAAGAGTTTCGAGGGAAGAAAAAAGAAATGTATTTGAAGAAAGAAGAAAGAATATAAAAGAATCTGAAGAAATTGTTTAAAAAATGGTATAATTAACATTAACAAGATTTATTTAAAGAAAAGGTTGAAAAAAAAAAAAAAAAAAAAAAGATGTTTGAGTTGTCTGCTTATGGAATGATACCTTCTAGACTGACAACTTTAAATTTATGTAAGTAAAAAAAAATCCTTTTGTTTATTTTTGTTTGTTACTACTTAGAATATGGAACAATATGCATGTCATTTTTGATTTGTTAAAAAATAAATATTTATCTGAGTAGTTGTTTTTAAGATCGTCTGCTTTATTGAGTAGTTTTGTTGTTAGTTTCTTTCCTATGAAGAAGCCGAGAACGGAATCGGCAGTTTAGTCCTGTGTAATATTTTAAAAATATTTAATTTAATATCGTATACGGGTAAAACTTAAATTTAATTGAGAATTTAATTTTTCATTTAAATTTGGGTTTTTAACATCCAGACATTCCAGGGACAGATAATTTTTTTTTCTTTAATCCCATTATAAGCAGACCAATTAGCACTAATGAATATAGGATTTTTTTTAATATGTCTTTGGATGACTGCTTCTACTTTTCAATCTATCAGGAATAAATTCCATAAAGTAATTAAATTAGTTTTTTTAAGATTTTTTTTAATATATCTTTTTTTTAGCTCATAAGTGTTTTAACAAAATTACTTTTTTGCGTGAGTTATGTCCCCTGTTTTATTCCCTCGCTTCTTCATGCTAGAGACCTTTCACTTTTACGACCCAATGTATTGATAAACAGAAACCCCCTTTTTTTTAAATCAGTATTTTCCCATTCTAACAAGTGTCGAGGTATATAAAGGATCCCTAAAGAATCCTAATGTACAATATTATTTTTTTTTAAATCTGTTTCCCTAATTTTTTTTTTTTTTTTTACAAGAGGACCAGTCTATTTGCCTCTTTTCAGTCTTTTTTCTGTCTATCAAGTTTATTGTTAAAATATTTTAATATTAAATTAATTAATATTTTGCTTATTGGAGAGGGGAAAATCGAATAATAAACATGAAATAAAAAATCGAAAAAAATTTCGATATTATTATTTGAGTAAGTCGTAATTTAACGATGCTTGGTTTTATTTAAAACTAAGCATCGTTACGACTTACTCAAATAATGATAGAAACATTTTTTCTCAGGTAAAATAAAAATGATTAAAATAGGGAGGGGGTGCATAAACTTAGGTGCAATGTGTGATACACGCTTCCTTAGCTGATCATGTATCTTTCGATACATGACTGACGAGGCAGATTTTTTCCCCGCAGTAGGTAGCCATTTCTTACTGCAGTAGACCAGTTGCCATCCAAGGCTATAGAACCCAGTCTGTCCTGCTATTTAACCTTAGCTGGGGGGGGGAGAAGAAAAAAGGATTCATACTTTTGCCAAGGGTAGCACGCAAGTGAATGTATTGGATTCGACTGGAATTCGAACTCTGCTCTCCGATTCCTTAATCCGAGCCGCTATCCATTACTCCAACGTACAGGTACCATAAATCGTAAACTACGCAAAAAATGAAAGTAATTTTATTAATGATACAGTGACACTTATGGACAAAAAATATCGTGAGTGCTTGATTTGATTTGATTTTTAAAAGTCACTACAGTTGCTCGAAGCAAACAGTTGGTTTAGAAGATTTTATAGGAATGTGTGCTTTTCTTTCACTGAAGAAAAAAAAAGCTGTTTATAAAATAAAATTGGAGGTTCAGAAAAAATATTGGAGAGGTACCTCCACTAATTCGCTGAAAAAACAGCATATGATGAAAAAAAGGCTCTAAAGTTGATAAAAGCAAAATTTTATCGTCAAAAATGTTTGTTAAGAGGAAAGATCAAAGTATTTTTTGATTTTTTTTTTTTACTTTTTGAATCCTTTCTAGCATGGTTAAAATTTTGGTTAAAAATCTTTCTTTTTTTTTTTTTTTTTTTTTTTTGTCAGCGGCTAGACCAAAGATTAGTGGAGATTAATTGAAACCGGGGCTGAGTCCCTCATCAACAACGACATTTTTTGAAGGAATTGAAAGAAATTCTGAAGAAATTCCTTTTAGAATTTATATTCCTGATAGATCGAAGCAGTCATACAAATAAAACTAAAAGACTAGTGAACAAAGTTCTACGATTATTTAGCGATGGTTGGTCAACTTACTGACTTAAATGATCAGGGGTAAAATCACAATACTTCATGAAAATAATTTTGTTGATTTAATCAACTCAAATAATAGAATGGCTGGCTTCAAAGCGTTTTTTTTTTTTTTTCTCAGAGCAAAAGAGACCAACAAGCATCCGCACGGATGGAAATATCAGACATATATCTGATGAATAAAAAATAGTCAAAAAATGTATTTGAAAATAAACAATAAATTTTAATTTTCGAATTATGACCCCCGATTCTAGACTTTCTTTATTTAGTTTTTAATTTTTCTCAATTTTCATACAATTGGAATGTGCAGCAAAAAACAAATGATTTTACATTTATTTTTAGACTAGAGAGCAAACAAGACTGTTGTTTTGTAACTTGTTGAGACAAAAAGTAGTATTCCCTTTTAACCTGTAATGTTAGGGTTAAAATTATTTTTAAGATTTCCATTAGGATTAAATAATAATAATGCTTTTTTTTTCATAAAGACAAACATTTCAATCAAAAGATATTGACTGTAAGTGTAAAAAAACATGTAATCCAGAAATTAACATAGACATTTAAATCATTCTATTTTCTACAAAGAGAGAATAATTTTAATTTAATTTTCTTCACAATTTATTAATTTAAAAATGCGATCCATGACTACTACACATCGAGCGAGAAAAGTAATTTAAAACGGATATTTTTTTAAATAAATAAATTTATATTTTAATGCATAGGATAATCTCCTATCTTATATTGTTATAAATTAAGTTTGACTAAATTACAAGTTGAAATTCTTTTCTCTTTTCTTATAAACAAAAGGAAACTTTTACCTACCATGTTTGAAATTTCAAGCACCTCCCACAATTAACAAAAAAAAAACTAAACACCGGTGTCGTTCTATGGTTTACTTTAAAAATTACAAATAAAAATTAATAAAATCACTTATTAATTCTTGGTATAAACTTTACGATTTAAGTTTCTAAATTATTGTAAAAAAAAAAATTATTTAAGCGTATTAAATTTATAGATATATAAATTAATAATTACGAAATACGAAACTATCATTTTTATAGACATATCTATTTGCTAGCTTTGCATGGTTACCGGAGTTGAAACACATGGAAGTCAACGAAGGTCAGAAATTATTATTTTCTTTTAATTTTCGCAATAAGTAAATGCATTTCTTGTTTGTTATAGGTATACGAACTTAATTAAGACGATGTAAGACATTTTAAACTCTGTTCTAGTGCAGGTCTTTCTAAAGCATAAAGTATTTTCATATTAAAAACTTTTCTGTTTAGTTTACTACATTTAAAAACAGAGTCCACAAATCAACATAGAAAATTGAAACAAATTGTCTTTTTTTTTTTTTTTTTTAAGAAAAATCAAGGAATTATCAGAGAATTTCAGTTTAATGTCAAGGAATTATCTAATACAACTTTATATATATATATATATAATAAGTTTATTATATGTTTAGCTTGAAAATAAAAATGTTAATTTATGTATGAGGTACCTGAAGAACAAGAAAAAAAAAACACAGTGTTTAAAAAAGTTTAAAAAAATGAAAAATCTTGAAACTTTTTAATGATTTTAATTCCAAGCTAATACATTAAATTTAACATTCACAAATAAACAAAATAGTTTTTTTCTTAATTTAATGTATTTCAAGGATCTTTTCTGTTAATAATTAGTTAATTCACCCCATTTATCGCAAATTTACCCCAAGAAATTATACTTTTTTTTTTAAATCAAAGTTTGTTTTTTTATTAAATTTTTGACACTCTCTTGAAATAATAAATTTTAAATCAAAATTTGTTTAGCTTCTCTCGCAGTAACTCCAATTGTCAGAATGAAAAAACATACCAAAAATCAGGGAGTTATTCACATTTCGTAAGTGAGAATGAAGGTACTTAAAGAAATTTTTATAATTAAAAAAAAAAAATCTGTTTTTGGCTTATTTATCGGGGTGAGCGCGTATGCTGACACCACTCTTAGAAATAAACCGAAACGCAATGGGGCAATCGCAAAGGTCAACCCATCCCGAGTGCAATGGAAGGGCCCGCTCTGCGAGATTTTGATGTGAATTTTAGTAAATACAAAAAATTCTTTTTATTTTGGGGGTGAATTTAACAAAAACGAATCCTATGTCAAATTCAAACTGAATAAAAACTGCTTACGATCTTCTTTTTTCTCCTTAGTAAACTAAAATCGCTCAAATCTGTCAACACGACATAATTCTCTTTAAAAATCTTTCAAAAATAAACTTTTCTCAAACGTTATTTGAGAAAACAGCTGACTTAAATATTATTCAATCTGAATTGAAACAAAATATTATTTACTTTTTTTAGTTTAAAATATCGCAAAAAAGCATTTTTTTTAAACACTGAGGTTGCTTTTCTGTATTTTTATTAAAAGCCTGATATTTGGAAAATTTAAGAAGAGAGACAGGACAGAATGAAATTACATGATGAATACGACATGAATGCATTATGTAATTTTTTTAGCTACACAGTAATCTTAAATGTTTAAGAAAATATTGTGAGCAATTTCAAGTACCTTATATATGAAGACACTTGTTGAAAAAATGTTAGGAAATTACCAATAAATTTTAAATTTAATATAGTGACTTATTGTCTGATAATGATGTGTATGCTATGCACATCTATATTTACAAAATCGACACATTTATTTTTAAAAAAAACTATTTTTAAAATACTGGGGGTCATTGAATTATAGTAAGTGTTTCCAGTTATGATTGGTAAATACAATTTTAAAGGCAAAAAGTTTACAATCTAAGAATTGGCCTTGACACAAAAGCAAGTTCAGACAAGCGAACGTTGTGTTCTGATTTCTAAACAAGGCAGATCAGGATTGAGTCATGTCAATCTGCAAACCAATCTCTTGGCTAAGAAAAAAATCCCAGTATACAATTGTGTGCTTTTACACATAAAAGGGGAGGGGCAAGTGTTCTACAGTCATTCTTTATGGGATTGAAATCAACAGTAGACATTTTTAAAGAAAAATCTATTTTTAATTTTTGTGTTTTTCATTGGTTAAGCAGACCTTATGTGCATCTATCCTGTCAAACAACATTCAAGTGTATAATTCGTGTGTGTATGCATCTCATAATTTTAGTTTGTCTATGCAGGATTTGGATGATAATGTATATTCATTTGTGTGTGTGCACATGTGCATCTACTAGGCTTTTTTTAAAGAAAAACATTCTATTTTTAATTTTTGTGTTTTTTTTTTCATCAGTTAAGCAGACCTCACTTGCATCTGTCCTGTCAAGCAGCATTTGTGTGTATAATTGTATAACTGGTCTAAACATTAAATTTCATCTCATTTTTCAGATGGCTCTGAATATACTTCGGAATATTCCCCAGTTTTCTTCAAAGTTGTCAGCTTCCAAGTGGCTTCCCCTTTTGCTACAAAATCGTGTAAGTATTTTTATAATCTTATGGAAATTGTGAGCAAATTATAATGTAAATTGTCTGGAACTTAAGGAAGCCAATTCAGACTTCTTGAGTTTCTATCAATGAACAGGGCTCCAGCATCATTCATTATAAAAGAACTGATTCTCTATCCATCACACACTGCGTGTGGGTTTGTATATGTTTATGTAATGCAGTCATAGGCAAACTGCAGCTCACAGGTCACACATTGGGCTCAATTGTCATTCTGAATGGCACATCTAATTCATGAGGAAAATAACGATATTAAAATTTTGTTTGTTCGCTTTCAATCTTACCTGTTGACTCTCATGCATAGCTATGTATATAAACAAGGATAAAACCCTATGAAATCACAGATATATATTTTGGTAGTAAAAATACCAGAAATACATTTTCAGTGAAAAAATTACCAGCAATACATTTTTGGAAAAGAAAAAAACATTATCACCAATATGTTTTTATGAGAAAAAAAAATTATCACCAATATGTTTTCTGAAATACATTTTTGTAAAAAAAAAAAAAAAATTCCTAATGCTCCCAAGAAAATTAAATTTTAGCATTAAATGTCCGATAAGGAGTTGATATGCTGCTAAACAAATAAATAATGATTAAGTATAATATTTCTTGAATTTTGTAACTTTTCATTGTCAGCATTTTAAACACTTGACAATTTTCACTAAGGAAGATCATAAGTGAAAACACCTTTTGCTTCAGAAACAGGAAACGTTAATGTTGTAACCTAGGGAAGGCTACTGAATGGAATAACCACACAAAGGTTGGAAATGAACGATAATGCTGAAGACAAGAACAACACATATAAGATTCACCAGCGATGTGTAGAAATAGTAGTCAACTGCTAGAATTAAGTCCAGTGAATTCTACAATGAATCTCCAACTGCAAACCAACATACAGTATTTACTACTGTATTTATGTGAATGGGGATATACCCATCATCGTCTGTAGGTATGTTACAACATAGATGAAATACAATAGTTTGAAATACTTAGCTTTCTTGGATTGTTGAGAGAAATCATCTTATCTCTTACTTTACAATACAATTTTGTTGTAACCTAGGGAAGATTACTGAATAGAATAAACACAAAAGTTGGTAATGAATGATAATACTTAGGACAAGAACAACACGTATAAGATTTGCCAATGATGTGTAGAAGAATTAGTCTACTGCTAGAAGTGAGTCAAATGAATTCCATAATGAATCTCCAACTGCAAACCAACATATAGTATTTACTACTGTATTTATGTGAATGGGGACATACCCATTATCGTAAATAGGTATGCTACAACAGTTAATGAAAATTATTTTTCTCTAGAGAATAGACAGACTTCTTTTAAAGAATGTTTTTGTATCATCAAATGAATAAATTAAAAACAAATCCGATGCAGCAGTGTGTGTTACTTACTGTCATCAGTGATAATATTATACAAAGACTTCAGGGTTTTTTGTTTTAATTACAGAAGGAATCTTTTCTCCAAAGATAAAAAAATCGACTCTTCACCATTTCTAAGGCAGATGCTTATGTGCATGGTCCTTAGGAAAATAGATGCAGTATCTTTAGTGAAAAATTATTTTTATATTTTTTAATTAGTAGTGCAGCCTACCTTATGATGAACAGTGTCAAATGCAATCCACTGTTTGCAAAAAGGTTACACATGCCTGATGTAATGTATATAAAGAAATCTGTGTTGTGAGTGAGTAATTGAGTAACATATATGTGCTTGTACCATTTAATGTATACACACACATAGAGTTTAACTAAGTTTGAAATAAGACATTAGAATTATGCATTCCAATCCCACTCGGTCTGAATAACTCCTACATTGGGCTGAGCAATAAAAACAAAGTTGGAGATAAGAAAAAAAAAAAGATTGTTTTCAATGTAGTCTCCCCTTCCTTTTTAAACGTATTTTATAGTAGAAGCACACCAAAATGAATACAAAAGACTCAGGGTTTCGAATCTAGTCCTCAACATAGTCTCCTTCTGTCTCAGTCATGGTATGAGGGTCAGTCAAAAAGTAATGCCTCTTCTTTAATTCAAATGCATTTAATAGTAGAAACATACAAATCATATCAAAATGAATACAAAAGACTCAGGGTATCGAATCTAGACCTCAACATAGTCTCCTTCCGTCTCAGTCATGGTATGAGGGTCAGTCAAAAAGTAATGCCTCTTCTTTAATTCAAATGCATTTAATAGTAGAAACATACAAATTATCAAAATGAATACAAAAGACTCAGGGTTTCGAATCTAGTCCTCAACATAGTCTCCTTCCGTCTCAGTCATGGTATGAGGGTCAGTCAAAAAGTAATGCCTCTTCTTTAATTCAAATGCATTTAATAGTAGAAACATACAAATCATATCAAAATGAATACAAAAGACTCAGGGTTTCGAATCTAGTCCTCAACATAGTCTCCTTCTGTCTCAGTCATGGTATGAGGTCAGTCAAAAGTAATGCCTCTTCTTTAATTCAAATGCATTTAATAGTAGAAACATACAAATCATATCAAAATGAATACAAAAGACTCAGGGTTTCGAATCTAGTCCTCAACATAGTCTCCTTCTGTCTCAGTCATGGTATGAGGGTCAGTCAAAAAGTAATGCCTCTTCTTTAATTCAAATGCATTTAATAGTAGAAACATACAAATCATATCAAAATGAATACAAAAGACTCAGGGTTTCGAATCTAGTCCTCAACATAGTCTCCTTCTGTCTCAGTCATGGTATGAGGGTCAGTCGGGATTCCAAATCTAGTCCTCAACATGAATTCCTTTCATTGATTGAGGGTACGTATACCCATCTCAAAAAATTACTTTGCTGCTTTCTCCGTCATGTCATTTACACACCATCATATTCCCCACCCACAAAGACAAATTGTACAAATGGAAACAAGTTAGGACTTCATAGAGACTTTGAGGTATTATGGCGGCTGTAATAAGAATAGTAAGAAGGTTGTGTTTTGATATAAGGGATAATGTGGTATGTTTGGGTCAGTGATTGTCCTAAGTTTAAGATAAGACCAGCCTTTCTCTTATCCCTCTTTTTGGCCCTGTGCCATGTTTTTGTATTTTTCAAAACGTCATTTTCCTCATTGGTACCTCGACTTCACAAATGGATAGCGGCTCAGATTGAGGAATCAGAGAGCTGAGTTCAAATTCCAGTTGAATCCATTACATTCGCTTATGTGCTAATACTCTTGGGGGAAAGTATGAATCCTCTTCTTCTCGTCCCCCAGCTATGGGTAAATAGCAGGACAGACCGGGTTCTATAGCTTTGGATGACAACTGGTCTTCTGCGGAAAGAAATGAAAACCTACTGCAGAAAAAAAAAATCTGCTTCATCAGTCATGTATCAAAAGATACATGATCGCCTAAGCATGTATCACGCATGGCACTGACTAGATTGTCAGGTAGGTCTCATCATTTTGCAGTTGAAACTGCAAGATGTAACCATAAAGCTGAATGCTTTACTCAGAAATTCTCATCAAACTCAACACACAACACATCCGAAATGAGGCTATACTAAGTGAGATGTGGTATTAGACATCATCTCTAAATTAGACTCTCATAAAACAAGTGGTGGTGATGAGATAACAGCCGTAGTCCTAAAGAAATGTGGCTCCAGTTCTCTCCAAATTTTACAACTATTGCCTCGCTGATTCTTGCTTTCCAGCCTGTTGGAAGTCCTCCTCTGTTGTCCCAGTCTTTAAAAACTCTGGAGACCCTTCTGACCCATCTGACTACCATCCCATCAGTTTCCTACCACTCTTCAGCAAAGTCTTCGAGGCCTTAATCAATGCCAAATTAGTTAAACATCTCACCTGCCACAATCTGCTCTCTGACAAACAATATGGTTTCCATTTTACCCGGTCTACCGTTGATGTAATTAAGGCCATAACTAAATATGTATCCCAAGTTCTTGATAATAATGGCGAAGCTTGAGCTGTTGCTCTAGATAAATTGAAGGTGTTTGACAGGGTTTGGCATGCTTGCCTTCTATGTAAGCTTCCTGAACAGGTTCTCTTTCACTTTCTTCCATACGAACGCTGATGCATCCTGGATAAGACATTAAACTACACCCAGCAGCAAGGCCTCTGATCAGGAGGTTTTGAGGAGCATGAAACCACCTCTTAATTGCTGGTGTTCCCAGGTCCACCCTGACCCGGGGTGGTAGCACCTGTTAGGGTCCCAGCTATGGGCAATAGTTTTTTGAAAAAAATTATTACCAGCAATACAATTTCAAAGAAAATATATTACCAGAAACAGATTTTTGACAAAACAAAATATTACCAGCAATAAAAACTTTTGTCAGCATTAAATAACCCATTGAGGTTGATATGCTGTAACACAAAATAAACCAAACCAATCTAAACCAAAGAATGCATATACTATTCATACAAATTTATCCTAAGAATGTTGTCGGCATTAAATAACCCATTGAGGTTGATATGCCGTTAAACAAAATAAACCAAACCAAACGAACGCTGGTGTTCCTCAACGCTTTCTCCTCGGTCATACACTGTTTCTGATCTTCATCAATAATCTTCCTGGTGTCATCAGTTCTCTAGTAGACATCTATGCAGACAACATTACCATTTACTTAGGTACCTCCACGAAATCGCTAAAAAAAGAGCATAGCTTGATGAAAAAGACGCCAAACTTGCCGAAAACTAAATTTTATTGTCTAAATGCTTATGTTATTATTAAGAGGAAAGACCAAAGTTTTTTTTTTATTTATTTTTAAAAAATTTTCCTTCTTTTGAGAACATTCTAAATTTTGATAAAAAAAAAAAACCTTTTTCTATTTGTATCAGCGAAATAGTAAATAACATAGACAATTTTTAGCACGTTTTTTTTGGTATGACACACAATAATTTGAAAATCGTGCAAAAATAGAAATAATTATCGGATGTTAATGAAACTTTCAGAAACTATTCACAGATGATCGAAATTATTATAAATGTTTTTTTTTTGAAAGTCATGGTAGAAATATTTTTTAAAAATATTTATTACCCCCATAACTAATTTTATGAAAACGCTAGAAATTGATCACATCGGTTTTAGTGATTACAATAATTAAAAGCACAGGGCTTTGAGGAATGCAAATCATGTTTTCTTTTTTTTTTTAATTGGATACGCAGTACCTGAAAATCAGCTCTGAATTGTAACATACAAAACTCAATAAAACAAATATATTATTTAATTTCAAATGCTTTTATTTGCTTTTAGTTGTTTTTATGAATATGGACAATATTTTCTGAAAGCAAAAAATTTTTTTCGATGAAAAATGAATTTTAATACAATTATTTGTTATTTCATTAATTATAATAGATTTTACATTTAAGTTGTTAAAATATTATAAAATTAGTTAAAAGCCACATCGGCTTTCATAAGTGTCCTTATGAGATAGATCGTTTTTTTAGCGCGTTGTAAATTGTATCATTTTGACTAATCAGAAGATACCCAGTAATTAAGAAATGTAATTTTGTGCTTATAATCGAGCTGTAATTATAAAATACGGAAGACCAACCAGAATATAATTAAGTTGCGTTATTTGAGTTAAGCATTGTTCTCCGCTGTTAAGGCCTTTACTTTTGCGAAACACGTGTGGAGAAGTTAATTTGATTTTTCAATTTCAACTGAGAAGGGTACCTACAAGTATCAGTATCATCTTATGAAATTTATATGATCTTATTTTTATATTAATCTCAGTTACAACATTTTTCCATAAATGAAATATCAAAATTAATAATAAAATGAATGCAAATACAAATAACAGTAGAATGTAATAAATGTACATAAAATTATAGTATTTTATGTACAATTCTGATAAAATTTCATAAGAAAGGTACCTATAAATTAATTAGATACCTTTCTTAAGAAATATGAAATTTAATGTCACTCTTAAGTTTTATTTTAATTTCTTTACAATATATTTCCCATAAAGCATCATAAACGTAAAGGTGAAAGCTAAGTACAAAAAAAAAAAAAAATTAGACCGCTGAAAGTTTTCGTTAAAAATAACGGGGTAAATAATTTGTTCACGTAAATGTAAATTATTTCACTTTTCTCCTTCCGTAGAACAAATTAGCCTCATGGAATTCGTAAATATAATATTCATCACATGTCAAGAGACGCGAAAGTTTATGACCTGCTTTGTTTTATTTTCAAATTACATCTTTTTGGCACAAAAGCTAAGTTAAGTTTGGTTCAAAATATTTTAAATAAACATTATAATTTCTGATTTTCTTAAAATAAGTTTTGAAAAAATGATAATTGATATTTAAAAAAATTTCAAAGTCAGATTTCCATTTTTTTTTTAAAATGGAAAAAAATGGTCAAAAAAAACTAGATTTTTAACGAAAATTTCGGACGTGCTAGGAACGATTAAAAAATGGAAAAAAATACCCCCAAAATACTTTGACCTTTCCTCTTAATAATAACAAACATTTAGACGATAAAATTTTGTTTTCGTCAAGTTTGGCGTCTTTTTCATCATGCTATGCTCTTTTTTTAGCGATCTCGTGCAGGTACCTACATTTACTCATGTCTCAATAGTAAATCTGGCATTGCTAACAAAGTTAACCTGGGCAATGATCTTGAAAACAACCTCCCATCTGTGGTTGACTGGGGCAGGAAATGGTTTGTGAATTTTAATGCATTCAAAACGAAACTGCTTTTATTTACTCACCACAAAGAAACGTCCCTGGCACTTATCAGAATGGTTGATGCTCAACTAATTGAGAGCACCTCATTACGCCTTCTTCTCCACTGACCTGAGGTGGAACAACTACATTGAATAAATAGCTTCATCTACTGCAAAGAAAGTTGGTTCTCTGTGTCACGCTAGAAAGTTTTTCTCATCTGAGTCCATCTTTCACATCTGCAAATCTACCATGCATTGAATACTGTTGCCATATATAGTCTGGTGGCCCTGCTGTTCATCTCGAAGTTTTCGACAAAATCCCAAAATTGATATGCAGTGTGATTGGTCCTAACTTGCCAGCTTGACTGCAGTCACTTTCTCACAGACGTGATGTAGCTTCCCTCTGTCTTTTCTATAAATATTTTCATGGCATCTGCTATGATGAGCTATTTTCACTGGTGCCCTGACTACATGAATTTAAGTGTGCTACTTTGTTGGCATTTGGTCTCGCTCATTTACTGTCAAAACAGTTAAATGTAACCACCTCCTCTACCCCAACAGCTTCTTCTCTCTCACTTCCCGACAGTGGAACTACTTGCTTCCCTGATAGCTATTATCTTCAAAAATTTAAATGTAATGTCAATAAACATCTTCTGATGCCTTCATACCTGTTCTTTTTATCCTCCTGTTCTTTTTCCGTCCTGGGTATGACTATAAACTACATCCATGTCTAGGATAAGACGATAATCTACATCCAACAGCAAGGCTTCTGATCAGGAGTTTTTGAGGAGCGTGGAACAACCTCTTAATTGCTGGTGTTACCAGGTCCACCCTGACCCGGGGTGGTAGCACCTGTTAGGGTCCCAGCTATGGGCAAATAGTTAACCCCAAAACTGAGGTAAAAAGCATTATGAAAGTATAAAAATAGGTTTTAATACCAGAAATACTTTATAAAAAAATGATTACCAGCAATATATTTTTGAAGAAAAAAATTATTACCAGCAATATATTTTTTGAAGAAAAAAATTATTACCAGCAATATATTTTTGAAAAAATTACCAGCAATTATTTTGAAGAAAAAATTACCAGCAATATATTTTTGAAGAAAAAATTATTACCAGCAATATATTTTTTTTAAAAAAAATATTACCAGCAATATATTTTTGAAGAAAAAAAATATTACCAACTATATATTTTTAAGAAAAAAAATATTATAGAAATAAATTTTGACAAAACAAAACCTTTTTAAGGAAAAAAATATTACCAGGAAAAAACAAAAAATATTACCAGGAAAAAAAAAGTTAAATTAACCCATTGAGGTTGATATGCAGTAAAACAAACCAAACTAAAAACCCGTTCTTTTTATCCTTTCCTCAACCCCTCCTATACCCAGTCTTTTTCGCTTACACTCTCTGTAGTATCTTGGGTACTAGTGGCACTCCCACCTTGCTTGGTGTGAAATGCTTTAAAAAAAAAAAAAAATGATCTATGTTGATAGTTTCCTCTTCTTCACTTCTCTCTTGGGGAACTCTCTTCTGGCTTCCTACATTACTGTCAACAAATCTTCAACAATTTAAATGCAGTGTAAATCATCATCATGTGTCTTTTTGGATCTTCTTAATCTTTTTCTCAGATTTTTTTTTTTTTTAACTCTCAGTGACCCCTACCCTGTGCATCTTAGTGGCTTTATCACCTTGCTTGAAATGAAATTAAAAAAAAAATGTATGACAGGCCTCTGGTTTAAAAATACAGAAGCTATCACTTTTCTTATTGAGTTTGCTGCCTTAAGCTTCCTCTTTCCAAGTGACACCATTCTATTGATCTTCTGCTCGCTGGCTCGTGCTCGTGAACCTAGATCTCTTCTCACTCTGTGACACACCTACTTAGGAAAGTGCAGTGTGTGTTGTGAAGTTCAAAATCTCTTGGAAAGCAATCACCCCTCTTCCACTTCATGGAGTCTGTCAGCATTCTGGGAATCCCGCTTTCCAAAACCCAGACACTGCAGGTGGGAACATTTTATTAGCTGCTACACTTCTACAAGCGGACTTTCCCAATTTAGCTAGTGTGTATAAAAAAACAGGATCTTACTGTCTGGGGAGTGTTTTCAAGAATTTAATCTGTATTGGTTATTACTTTAATGTTTGTAACTTTTTAACAGATACTATCATGGCTTACCTGAAGGCTTTTATACAATTTTGCAATAGTGATTCTTTTTTTTCAACTCTTTGCATTATTTATTTTTTTGTTTATTAGAATTTTTCAGAAGAGAAATTATCATTATTAATCACTAGAAATATATGACATATTTTGCAAATGTATAATCACTTCCTCCCAACCATCTCTTGTGTGTGTGTGTATATATAAAGTTTGTAAATCTAGGTTTCATGCTTTTGTGATCATCAGACAAGCATACATAATACACACACACACACACACACACACACACACACACACACACACACACACACACATATATATATTGTTGTAACGTAGAAAAGGTTAGGAATGAGGAATAACCAAAACAGAGGTTGGAAATGAAATGGTAATCTTTATAACATCAACAAAATACAATACTTGCTAGCAGAGTGAAGTAGGTAAACCACCGCAAGTGGTGGACTACAAAGACAGCATATTACTGTCCACTTACAATAGTGTCCAATGTTTTTATGAAGATTGGAAAATATCCATTAGTGTTCAGAGGTACGGTATATAACAGGATATCTAATAAAACCTCCATAATTATAAAAATTTGAGAATATGATATGATGAAGATGACATCCCACACCAGTCAAAAAAAAAGGTGACAATGGACCCCCACTCGATACAAGAAAAGCGATAAGTTACTATATTCCTAAAAAAAATTTTAAGAGAAAGATTTTATGATTATCAAATGAAACTGGTATTGTCGGCTGTTGTTCTCTAGGAAATGTTAGTGAATGAGGAATAACCAAAACGGTGGTTGGAAATGAAAATGGTAATCTTTATAACATCAACAAAATACAATACTCGTCAGCGGCGTGAGTATGTAAACCATTACTAGTGATGGACTACTTAGACAGTTACCCCCACTTAAAAATCGTGTCCAATGTCTTTATGACGATTGAGACATACCCATTAGTGTTCATAGGCATGGTATATAACAACCCCCTTTTTTAGATTTACTCTGCACCGATTCAATATCTTTTCCTTTTCGGGTTAATTTCAATTTTCTTTGTATCCCTTCTTTTCCTCTTTGTCTTTTTTGGAATTTTTCTCGGGAGCTTTCAGAGGAATGAGCACATCAAATGTGTCAAAGAACTTCCATAGGCTCAACATCCACTGGAGTATCGTTCTTTTTATCTATATGCTTACTTTTTGTTTGATTCAAGTTCCTTTGACTAAATATATCATCCTACCAATTCTTTTGATGATTGTTCCAACTTCCCAATATATTTTCCCCCATCTGATACATTCAGTAATAAACCTTTTCACCCACTTCACCTACTGGAAATTTACTTCCAGTTTTTTGTACTGTATGTTCGACTTTTTTTATTATTCTATATCAGCTTGTCAAAAACCAATCTTATTTTCCACGTGAACACAATTTCTGCTGGAGTCAGGGCCAAAGGCACATTTTTATTTGGCGATACACTTGTCATCCTGGGTATGACAATAAACTACATCTGCATCCTGGGTAGACGATAAACTACATCCAACAGCAAGGAGTGTGGAACCACCTCTTAATTGCTGGTGTTCCCAGGTCCACCCTGACCTGGGGTGGTAGCACCTGTTAGGGTTCCAGCTATGGGAAAATAGTTAACACCCAAACTTGTGGAAAAATAAGTTTTAATACCAGAAATATTTTGTAATAAAAAAAATTATTACCAGCAATAATTTTTGAAGGAAAAATTATTATCAGCAATACTTTAAAGAAAAAAGTACTAGCAATACAAACAGCTATACATTCTTTGAAAAAAAAATATGACCAGCTATAGATTTCTTCAAGGAAAAATATTCCCAGAAATAGATTTTTGAAGAAAAACATATTACTAGCAATAAAAATTTTGTCGGCATTAAATAACCCATTGAGATTGATATGTCATAAAACAAAAATCAAACCAAACCGATACACTTGTAGAAACTGTTGAATTGCTGCGTCCGTGGACCCACCATTGGATTTTTTAGGGCCTTCTTAAAGGTATCCACAAAATGCTCTGCCTGACCGTTGCTTCTCAGGTGGTAAGGGGCAATTGTTATATGCTCTAACACAAACATTTTATAAAATCCCTTGAATTCTTTTGATGTAAATTGGGTACTGTTATCCAAAACAATAGAATCTAGTACCCCAAACCTTGCAAACAGTTCATGTAGAAACCCAATTACTATTTGCATGGTTGGTTTCTTACATCTCAATATCTATGACCACTTGGAAAAACTGTCTCTCAAAAACACTTTAAATCTTCCTACGAATTAACTTCCAATATAACACCATTACACCAAGAAACCCTCTCAACAATACATGCTTTTTGTAAATTAAAAAAATACAATTTTTCAATTTCATGTACCTTTTGTTATGTTTCCAGTTCTTTGTACTTGGAATAATATCCCGTATTTTTTTGAATGTTGTATTTCGAACAACTTGGTTAATATCCACGTAATCCTTAGGAAATCCTTGTAGCCAAAAATGCTTTGGAGCTTTGGTAATTTCTTGATCTCCCTTTGCCAATATAGCTTCTGTGAATTTTTACGTGAGTTTTGCAAATATCTTTGTAGAATATCGTATTCGTGAAGGTTAACGTGAGTTCTGTTCTGTCAAAATCTTTGCCAAACATTGTACTGGTGAATGTTCACTCAAGTTCAGCCAAATCCTCATCGCCAAAATATTGTAACCTAGAAAAGATTACTGAATGAGGAATAACCAAAATAGAGGTTGGAAATGAAATGGTAATCTTTATAACGTCAATAAAATACAATACTCACCAGCGGCATCAAATAGGTAAACCACTGCTAGTGGTGGACTACTTGGACAGCATATTACCCCCGCTTACAATAGTGTCCAACGTATTTATGAGGATTGGGACATACTCATTAGTGTTCATAGGTATGGTATATAACAATAGTAAAAAAATCATTTGCAATGCATTTTAATAGTAAAAAATCATTTGCAATGCATTTTAATAGTAAAAAATCATTTGCAATGCATTTTAATAGTAAAAAATCATTTGCAATGCATTTTAATAGTAAAAATCATTTGCAATGCATTTTCATAGTAAAAATCATTGGCCAATGCATTTTCATAGTAAAAATCATTGGCGAATGCATTTTCATAGTAAAAATCATTGGCGAATGCATTTTCATAGTAAAAAATCATTGGCGAATGCATTTTCATAGTAAAAATCATTGGCGAATGCATTTTCATAGTAAAAATCATTGGCGAATGCATTTTCATAGTAAAAATCATTGGCGAATGCATTTTCATAGTAAAAATCATTGGCGAATGCATTTTCATAGTAAAAATCATTGGCGAATGCATTTTCATAGTAAAAATCATTGGCCAATGCATTTTCATAGTAAAAATCATTGGCCAATGCATTTTTGTTGTAACCTAGAAAAGGTTACTGAATGAGGAATAACCAAAATGAAGGTTGGAAATGAAATGGTAATCTTTATAACATCAACAAAATACAATACTCGCCAGCGGCGTGAAGTAGGTAAACCACTGCTAGTGGTGGACTATTTAGACAGCATATTACACACATTTACAATAGTGTTCAACGTATTTACGAGTATTGGGACATACCCATTAGTATTCGTTGGTACGGTATACGACATTTTATATATATCATCATTAGAACGTTCAATTTGCCTGTCTCAAAATGCCTCAGAATGCTTCAATCAGAACCACTGAGTCCGAAGATCAACATAGCCATTTCCAGAAGAGCATGCCTAAATGACTGAAAATGATCACCAAAGGGGACTCAATAGCTGAGGATAAACACCTGCTGTGAATGAGGCTGGGGATTGAGAATGCAAAAATGGGCGTTTTCATCCCCCCCCCTTCAAATTGTTACCATACATTTGGGGATATGCCTCAGTTGCACCCAACTGTTGTTACTAATATTGATTTTCAGGTGGGCTGACTTTAAACTTAAACTGAATTCCAATTGAACAGCAAAAATTCTCAGTAATAAAAGATCCGGTCGAAGACTGGTTATACTGCTAGTATATTTATATACACACATTCAGTTGTATGGATATGAGTTTGTAACACTGGGTTTCATGCTTTTGTGATCATCAGAGATATATATATATATATATATATATATATATATATATATATATATATATATATGTATGTGATCTCAGGAGACAGCAACAAGAATATTTGCTGATGCTTTCATTGCTGTGTTTCATCTCTTAGCTGGTCAATACCACTGGTTTTAAAATGTCTGTTTCCACTCTGGCACAAACTCACTTGAAGTTAGTACAAGGCACATTGACACCTAAGAGGTTATTCATTAGCTTGTCTTTATACCTGAGCCATGACCATCCAACACTCCTTTGTCCTCTGTGAAGCTGGCTATACATTAGGACCTTGGGTATTCTGTTGTCACTCATCCGTACAACATGACCACATGACTACTTTCAACAACTGAATTGCCACACACACACATATATATTAAAGAGAAAAAGCCACAAACTTTTTCATTATAATGTGAATTTTTAAAAAAATACTTTCTTCCATATATTTTGCTACACAGGTAAACAGTATTAAATAACATTTACTGGCCTGAATTCGAGGGACGAATATTTTCTATGAAAATTTCTCGAACATTCATGTCGGTAAATGTTATTTAATACTCTTTATTATAAAAAGAATGTTAAACATAAAATTGTCTTTAAATAATTATCAGACTTTGTCCATTTCATAATATATATATATATATATATATATATGATGAACTTTCCCATTGATTTTGATGTATGAGGATCCAACAACTTCATTCAGTTTTTATGTTTTGTGTGTGACATGTCGGTCCTGAATTCCACATATTGTGCAACAGCTAGGATCTTGGGAAATAGCCACAGGAATATTTGTTGAGGCTTTTTGCTGCTGTCTTGTCTCTTAGCCAATCAATATGAGTGATTTTGAAATTTTTGCTACCACTCTGGCATAAATATCTCCAGTTATTTCTATCCAGGGTAACTCTCACAAAGTTAGTATGAAGCACATTGACATCAGAGAGGTTATTCCTTAGCTTGTCTTTATACCTGAGCCATGACCATCCAACACTCCTTTGTCCTCTGTGAAGCTGGCTATACATTAGGACCTTGGGTATTCTGTTGTCATTCATCCTTGCAACATGACTAACCCAGCGAAGTCATGACTTCATCAGAAAAGTCTCAATTCCACCAGTGTTGCATTTTGCGAAATGATCAGTATTGGACACCCTATCGTCAAAAGTATAGCCACAGATATCATGGAGACAACCAGCTGATATATAAGTAAACATTGAAGTCAACACTCGGAGGAAACAGGCTGTTTCATGCTAGATGCAATCGTCAGGCTAGCCTGATTGCATCTAGCATGAAACAGCCTGTTGCCTCTAAGTGTTGACTTCAATGTTCACTTTTATATTTACATACGCTCTATCTCTGATATTGAGCATTTTATCCCATAAATATACAACACCTTAAAACTATATTTCTTCATATATATATATATATATATATATGTGTGTGTTTTGTTTGCAACAAGGTTTGCAGATCATCATCTGGACTGAAAAAGCACATGGTGGTACACAGAGTTATAAACCATGCAGATCCAATCAACCCATTAAAATTTATTTGTCATATATGCCTGATGAATATGAAATTGAATGCCAGTTTCAAGTGTCATCTTCATAACCATGGAGGCTTCAATGAGATGGAAGCTATTACAAGTGATTTCAAGGTTGAGAAAGAGTAAGAAGTGGTAATTACCATATATAACTAAACACAGTCATAGTAGGTAACTTCATACTATGATAAAATTGGTAATTAAAAGTGCTCAATACAAAGTAGAACCTATAAAATGTAAGAATAAAAAAAAATAAAACCAAAGCAAGTTTAGTTTCACCATCAAAAGTAAGGGATCATCAGCCTAGGTTCAATCTTTATCATGTGTTGCTCACAGTTTATGCCTTAAATATGGAGAACACATAGTTTTTTTTTTTGTTTTTTTTGTTTTAATTGGATGCAAGTCATCTAGGTTCCATGTGAGCTTTTAAAAACTTTTTTTGTATTGTCTACATCCCATTAGGATTTCCGTTCTCTTATTCAATAGCAAGCTTGGATTCAGAAACATCAAGATGCCCAACTTTTCTTCCTAGCACAATTTGCAAAATTTCTTTCCCCCCACCCATGCATAGCTCTTACTTTTGTTGATTAATGCTTCATCTTTAGATGGGTGTGTTCTCTTCAACTTTTATTTTCCAGATATCTCTCAACCAATCTGTGCTGTTACAATACCTACTCAATCTGAACAATGTTTATGGTTACTCTTTTTTTAAACATACTCCCTCTTGAATATATAATTGATCATGTGGAGGCTTTCTGCCTTAACTTCAGCTTTGTATACAGTGTTCTCAATCAAACATTGTCCATTTAAGGGGCAATTTTCAGTTTTCCTAAAATTACAGGTTTGTGTTTTACTTGTAGATTTAACCCTCAACACTTTCTGGTTATGTCCGTTAATGATGCTCTGCATATCGGGCATTGCATTGAAGCTACTTTTTACTATATTCCTATTAAAAAATCTTATAGAATATGCTATTCACCAGAAAGCATATGTGTATGTTGTTACATCCTTATGCAGCCAAACCCCTAAACACAGTTACACTTTACACTTAAAGCAAACCAAACTTATAGGCACCCTGAGGTGGTGTAATGGTTAGCAAACTTTCTCCCACCAGAACAATTACAACTGAGTAGTGAGTTTGATCCTCACTGGCTGCCCCATACTTTCGGCTTTGTGCCACATCACTATAGCAAACCATCTCTCTTTTTCATTCACTCTCTCTCTATCAACCTGTTGAAGACGGCAGTCAGACGGCTTCAGAATAATCAGGCAGGCAGACTACTGACCCTCAGAAATAGAATTGGGTGAGATCTAAAAATAGTCTCTCACATACGTGCAGAATCACATGATCTAATATGAAAATTTGAGTGGGAAAAGTTGCTTGTTATTGTCAACCAAAGGGATTGTGTAATGAAGTCTATAGTCCTAACTCTCACACACCCTAAGCCATATATGGACATATATTTGGCAGGTCAAATAGTCCTAAACCAGATGCACTTGGTAAATTATTCAATGTATTAATCACCAAAGGCAAAAACATGTGTGATTCATCCAATTATTGAATTGGAGAAAGCAACAATCATCATGGCACTGAATCTTTCCTGGCGGAAAGAGGAATTTTATATTGCTGAAGATGTGAAAACAGAAACGACTATCACTTTAGGGCCAAAAATTGCAACAGTCAAGAAAGAGAAAGAGATTATAAAAGATATTCCTACACATGTGAATATGAGAGCTAAGGACTGAACTGAAAGGGAAGAGGAAAAAAAAAGAGAAAAGGAAAAAGAGAAAACTTGTTTTATTTCAGGCAAGGGACAAAAGCTAAATGTTTATTTTGATTTTCATATCACATATACTGCACACACCTTTCCACACAGACATGCTTCCTATGTTGTTTTGTTATATAATTAAATCTTATTAAATTTTATTTCGGTATTTTTTTTACCATTTTTCTTCTTACATTTTGTGTTGTGTCAATTGGTCTGTAACAGAGAGTGTGTGCGTGTATGTATGTGTGTGTGTGTGTGTGTGTGTGTGTGTGTGTGTGTATATATATATATATATATATATATATATATACACACACACACACGTTCTGCTAGTCTGTTTCATGATTGAATGCAATCTTCATGACCTGAAGATTGAGTTCAAGCATAAAACTTGGTGTTGACCTCAGTGTCTACTTTTATATTTATATATACTATAATACTGAGCACTTTTAGTAAGAAGTCATTCCGTGTCAAATCAATAAGGATTTGACCGTCACTGACACACCAATTATTTTTCAAATTTGGTACACTTATAGATCTTCATGATACAAATTGAATGGTATTTATTTTAAATCTCTAAGTCAAAGGGCTCCCAAGATATGACCCTTTGACCTTTATCAAAAAGGTGAATTTTGGAAAATAGTCACAAAATTTAACTATCAATATTTCAGTTCTTTTTCACCTACAAAGCTAAATTATATACCGTTTTAAAGCACTTGGGTGAATCTAAAAGATAATCTATTTGTTTTTTTTGTTTAAAGGTCAAATAAGATAATTTGACCTTGGCCTTAAACTTTGACCTATAATTTATCGAAAAAACGTATCTTTAATTTTTGTTTAAGTTTGACAGTTAATTTATCTGCTTTATGGCAAGATATGTACAAAATTTTGTTGTGGACTTTTGACTGTGGCCTGAGTTACAAGAGACAGGTCAAATTCAAAATGGCAGATTTTGCTATATGCCAATATATTTTCCTATCTTTAAATATGGTCAAGTTGCATATCTTTAGAAAGCTCTTTGAATGCTGATTAATATTCACATAAGAACTATGATTATAAAATCAATATAATTTGTGGTTAAATGTTGACCAGCAGAAAATACATAACCTCATTTTTGATTTTGTTTACATATTTATTATACAACAAATAGATTGTTATATGAAAAAGTGACATAATGAAAATAATTATTTAAAAAAGTGTCATGAATTAATGTTAAGATAACATAAAATAATATGAAAATATACAACAATGTTAATGGTTAACAAATTTTTTGTTGACATTTGACACGGTATACTAATTATATAGTATTTTTATTAAATAATTAAGTTTTGATCTGAAAAAGTGATACATTGAAATGAATATTTAAAAAAGATTATTAACATTTACAAAGATATTAACAAGAAAACCCATTGTTGAATAAAATAAACAGCATTACCTGAGTTTCCTGAAAGTATTTCAACATCAGCTTAATATCGGCTAAAGATAAGGACAACATTAAATAGTGTAAATAATTCGAAGACCTCATCTCGGAAATATAGCCAGACATGTTTTAATGTTTGGAATTTCCATTGTGGATGGTATAAGGTTTTGTTGCTTTTGGCCACCCATACTTCATCTGCTCTGTGAAATGCTCATAAATTTAAGCAGGTTTTCATCACTTATGGTTATGAAAAGTTAACTTTTGACTTTTGACCTGGGCTGACATTTTAGATGCCGACTGTATGTTTTATCAATGATTTATGGCTTCTTTATCATATGTTTACTGCTATATTACCCCCCCAACACACACACACTCACTTTTTTTTTTTTTTTTTGTTTTTAATCATTTCACCCCAAGTAAAGTAATAAAGCCACTAAGAAGCAAGGGGTTACTGAGTGTTAGAGAATATGAGAAAAACTACTATTAAGGAGAGAAGACAATAAAAGAACAAGAATTAAGACAGAAGATAACGGTTGACATTGCATTTAAATTTTTGAAGATGAAAGACAATAAAGCCACTAGGACACAAGGGGTTACTGAGTGTTAGAGAATATTAGAAAAACTACTATTAAGGAGAGAAGACAATAAAAGAACAAGAATTAAGAAGACGGAAGATAACGATTGACATTGCATTTAAACTTTTGAAAATCAAAGGCAATAAATCCACCAGGACACAAGGGGTTACTGAGTGTTAGAGTATATGAGAAAAACTACAATTAAGGAGCCAGATAACGATTAATATTGCATTTAAATTTTTGAAGATCAAAGGCAATAAAGCCACTATGATGCAAGGGGTTACTGAGTATTAGAGAATATGAGAAAAACTACTATTAAGAAGAGAGGACAATAAAAGAATAAGAATTAAGACAGAAGATAACAATTGACATTGCATTTAAATTTAAAGATCAAAGTTGACTGGAAAGCTAGAAGCTGGAAGAGAGTTCCACAAGCAAGAAATGTGAGTGAAGAAACTGTTATGGTTACATCTATTCATTTCAACTGTAAAATAATGAGATCTTGCCGCCAATTTAGTACTGCGATTAAATTCATAAGTCTAGGTACCATAGCGGAAAGTAACATTTATTTTGAGTAATACAAAAATATGGAACAAGTCCAAAGTTCTTACTACAGACACCGTAATACCTCAGAGTCTCTATGTAGTCCTAACTAGTTCCCATATGTACAATTTGAAAAATTTGAAAGTCATTCCCCCAAAAAAGTAATTCATATTCAATTTTAAAATGTTTTCATTCTGAAAGACTCTCATTTATGTTTGCAGAATACAGTCATCTTGAAGCGAAAGTGGCCCGTTCTTTTTGCAAAAGAGGGACGTGTGCCTATCCTCAAGTACAAAAACAAGGTCTATGAATTAGAGGAAAACACTTGTGCAACGAAACTACCAGACATTGAGTGCATCCTGACACAAGACATTGATGGTAAGTTTTTTTTCTCTGGATTTTTGTTAACTAATTCATTCAATACAGTATGCAATCAATATAATGACCAGGCTTGACATTGCTTAACTCCAGTGATCGCACAGGAACTGGTGTTTCAACGTGATATGGCAATTCAGATAAAGAAACAGAATCAAGAGAGAGAGAGAGAGCACCATGAAGAGACATGGAAGAAAAAAACATATCTATAGACTATAGGAGTCACTGGAAGGTCACAGATTCAGTGGACAGGTTGTCAGGTGTAAGCAGTTAGAGCAGCACTCAGGTACCACATGTATGGGAGATGAAGTACATGCCTTTTCAGAACAAGATTTGACATTCCAAAATACTCTAGGTATCTGAGAAAAGCCTTGGGTACAGTAGCTGAAACAGTATTTCATATAATATATATCTTCCCTTCTTCTTTATCAGTTGGTTTTGTTTATTGTGCAGGAGCATTGTCCATATTAGTGAGCCCCCTCCCCCATCTCCAGGTAACTGGTTAGATGCACACATGGTATTTCTCACTCCAGATCTCTAAATGCATCTGTCATGAGGGTCATCTGCAGAGAGCTTCCACTGTGTACAATCACATTCTGTCAACTCCTTCCATGACGTCTTGGGCCTCCCAGGCACTCACTTTCCTTTCAAAGGAATATTTATCACTTTAAACATTATGTTTAAATGGATACTTATATTTGAGTAGACACTCCATTTATTTATGAAACAGTATATTTATTTTCATCTACAGGCCTGATTATTCTAGAAATCTCATTAGAGAAAATTAAAATCTGTTGAATTGTAAATGATAAAATCTCTCTCTCTCAAATATATATATATATATATATATATATATATATATATATATAGAGAGAGAGAGAGAGAGAGTGATTTTATAACATATTTGTTATAATTTTCAAATAAATAATTATATTTGCTCTACTCTGTATTGAGCACTCTTTTAAGAATAGTATTTGTTGGTTATTGGAATTTATTCCGTATACACCAATCCTATACTTGTGTGTGTATATATGTATGTTATAACAGCAAAATTGTCCAATTGTTAGATTAAGCTTTGAACTGTTCTATCTTAGAAATGGTTAAAGATATCTTACCAGAATTCTTGAAGGTTTTTATAACACTATTGGACTCTACTTTGAGCAATAAGAATGTATAATTACTCTCCAAGTTTAACAGAAGAATCATGATGAAATAGATCAAAAATGAAAATGACATGTTCATTATTAATTAATAGCTAAAGAAAGCTCATAAAGAATTGAAAAAAAGTTTTTATATATTATATATATATATATATATATATATATTTCAGGATAATGTGGCATATTGTGGATAGATTAGGATAAATTAAAGATATCTTACTGGAATTCTCCAAGGATTTTTTAACATTGTTGAACTCTACTTTGAGCAATAAGTATGTATAATTACTCTCCAAGGTTAACAGAAGAATTGTGATGAAATCAATCATAAATGAAAATGACATTTTCATCATTAATTAATCATAGCTAAGGGTCGGAATCTCATGAAGAATTGAAATAACGTTCAAATGGAAGCTTCATTACTGGTATTTATTTCTAATTGATTCTGGCACAAGTTCAAACTGTTAGGCATCAAGAGTTGCTCCACCTTTGGCAATAACATCCTCAACCCTCTTTCTGAATGCACCACAAGCTTTTTTAATGAATCCTTCATCAATGTTCTCTACAAACGGCAAATATTTAGAGTAAGACACTATACGATACTTAGGGAAAAGGGTTAAATTTAGGAACATTAAGATTACCTCCTTGGTTGAAACTGCTATCCACCGAAAAAAAGAAAAGAAGCCAGTTCCCACTGTGGACCATTTAAAAGATAGTTCATGCAGCAGATTGGTTGTTACAAACATCCAATCGGGTGTGCGGAAAACATGGTCTTTCTTCATCTAATTCATTAAAAAGGCCAGAGTAGCTGTTAGCATTAGACTGCGAGGGGGGATCAGGGATTGATCTCCCCGGATTGGGTCGATTTGGTGATAGGGAGTATGATGTTGAAAGATCCGAAACTCCCTGATGAACCAAGTCAAATAACATCACTGACGGCCCCCTCAAGCGCCTACTTAAGAGCGTATTTTTGAGTTATTCTACCCAGGTCTTATTGATGGATTTTTTGAGGGCTTGCAGGTTATTGTGTGGCATCTCACAAGTTTTTCTGGCCAGTTTATTCCAAATGATGAAATCTCTCATGGAGATCTGAAGCCAGAATATGGCCATTGCATCTGTTTGTGTACACATCCCCTGTGTAATATTCTCATCTGTGTAGATTATTCCAGGATCATTTTCCAACTTATTAAAGATGATCTTCGTCCTCTCCAACCTTCTAAATCTAAGTGGAAAAGTTTTATGTGTGATGCATTTCATCCTCTTGGACTTCATTGGACTAAGTTTGTTTATATTAATACAGCTACACATACACACAAATGGAAGATGCTGGGAAATTTAAGTTTAGAAAATTTTAGACAAAAATATTTCAAAAGTGCTTTAATTGTTACTTCATCGACAGTAAATTTGCGTCCAGACTAGAAAATGAGGACTAGCCAGCTTCTGCCCATATATGACAGCAGTAGTACATTTTTGGACCAATCTGAGTCTTGTAACGGTAGAGGATAGTAGAAAGAATCAGGTGCTTACTGGAGCCATATGGGGAACTGACCATTTTTCCTGCATCTTTAGCAATAAATTGTATGTATGAGGTCTGGATTGTGTTCAAGTCCCAATAGACATGGGGTCTCTCTGAGGGACTATCCGTTCATTACAATTTGTGAAAGTTCTGAGTCTGATCAGCAATGATGGAATGTTGCTAGTTTGGTTTTCGAGCTATTGAATATGACCAGCCAGTTTTCCCCTACTGAGCTGTGTGATAGAAATGAAGGAGGAGATGGTAGGAAGTGAAAATTATGAGGATAAGGAGGATAGATAACAATTGACCCTTGACATGAAGAAGTTAAGATTGTAATGTAGAGGGTTATTGTTAAAATGGTTAATGAATGAGGTGTGTGAAAGGAATGAAAGAGGAGGTGGTAGGAAGTGAGAATTATGAGGATAAGGAGGATAGATAACAATTGACCCTTGACATGAAAAGTTAAGATTGTAATGCAGAGGGTTACTGTTAAAATGGTTATGATGAATGAGGTGTTTGATAGGAATGAAAGAGAAGGTGGTAGGAAGTGAAGATTATGAGGATAAGGAGAATGGATAACATTTGTCCCTTGACTTGAAGAGGTTAAAATTGCACAGGAGTCTATTCCACAAAGTAGCAGTCCTCAGGAAAAGCTTGAATGGAACTTCCTGATTAAAATTGGAATATGAAAAAAAATGAGTGACTCAACTCTGTGGATGTAGCATGGTATGTCCAAGTCTGAACTGGTGGAACTAAAACATCGATCTCTACTGAATGTTTACCATGGAAATGACAATAGAATAGAAAAAGGGTTGCAATGTTGAACCTATAGGAAAGAGATTGGAGAATAAGTCTTCCCTCTGTGGCGAAAGAGAATGTCACTTACTGAGAAAAAAAGGGTACATGTGTTCTGTATGATATTGCCAAAGACAAAATAGAAACAAGGCAGTAGCAACTGTTGCCATAAATGCATCTAAGATATAGATTTATTTCGTATAAATACAAAATTATGGCACAAGGCCGAAAAGGGGGGGGTAAAAGGCTGGTCTTCACTAACTATCTTATACCTAGCTAATTTGATTCATGACCCATTCATACGCTACAATTTACTCATTCACCATAAGAACTCGTCCGTCACCAATCAATCCACCATGCACCATAATACCACATCCACTCTAGGGAGACCTACAAAACGCGCCCCGTGTCATAATAATTTAATGATACTAACACCTATGTACAAAATTCTATGATGAAAAAATGAGAGGAGGAGGGAGATGAACCCAATAATGAACCAAAATATTAACACAAATCAAATTAAACATAACTGATGTTAGTAGGGCCCGTCCAACCCTCAAAAGGCAGGGAGGCCACTGTATTCTGCCCATGGGACAAAATCAAGCAGCTCTCTCGCTAAGGGAGTGGGAAAGGTGATAAAAAATCATACGGGCATGGGAAAGTATAAAGCTGACCCAGTCGAGATAGAAAGTGGGGGGGGCCAAAAAACAAACTGGGGAGGTTGGGAATCTCAGGCTGGATCATAACTAAAGATGTGGCCGGGGGGCAGGCCGGGAACAACACTTACTCACATTAACTAGGTACACAAAATTGTTTATCCTCTCCAACTGTCAACCAATGAAAAAAGCGGTTGGTGTTCTTGAATTGAGAATTAGTTCATTTTTCTACCTCATTCATCAGCATGCAGGTGACTGTTGCTTTGTGTGTTGAATTTATGACCATTTACATGTAGTGGGATTTTTGACATTAGACCTCTGATTCATGATTTCAGCATTTCTTTCTGCCCCTGAATCTTTGAGTTTGGACTTGTGATTTGTTTATTTTTTTTTTTTTTTTGTAATTGAGCTGCCATATCAATTTCTGAACACCATCACAAGAATGTACTAATGATTCTGAACTGGGAAAGTGAAGATTGAGCATCTCCAGCCCAGATATTGTTTTAATCAGTATCACCTCATGCAAGGCAGTAAAGCCACTAAGACACAAGGGGGCTACAGGGTGTATAAGAATTAGGAACAGAAACATTAATAATGAGCAGGAAGAGTAATCAGGAGGACAGTAGATAGTGATTGACATTGCATTTAAATATTTGGAGATTAAAGTTGGCTGAAAAGCATGAAGCCAGAAGGGAGTTCCACAAGTGAGAAGTGTGAGAAAAGAAACTATTAGCATAGAATTTATGGTTATATCTAGCTAGCTCAACTATAAATTGATGAGATCTCAATGCCAGTCTAGTACTGCACTTAAATTCAAAAAGTCTAGCTACCAAAGCAAAGAGCTAATCTGAACAATTACCATGAAAGTATTTATAGAAAAGGCATAGTGTTAACCTTATGGCAGTGGTAAAATCACTGGAGCTGAGCTGCCATGTCAGGACTGACAATATTGCAGATTCTTCTTTGGTTCTTATCAAAGCACAGGGTAAATAGCAGGGGCACCAGACCATGTGTGTTTATAAAATAGTGTTTAAGCAGGAAATTAAATATTTGCTTGCATGTTATCATTTATCTGATGTTTCATTTTTCTGTAATAGTACTTTATCATTTATCTGATGTTTCATTTTGTGTAATAGTTAGTACTTTATTTCTTTTTTGCCTTGGTGTTATCTTAAATATTAATTAAGTATTAACGTAGCATCTATCCTGACCCCACTGGATCAATGTACTCTACAAGACCAGCCGTTGGTCCTGTCTAGGTACCATAGTGAAAAACAATATTTATTTTGTAAAAATCTACAAAAATGTGGCACAAAGCCAAAAGGAGGGATGGGGAAAAGATGGTTGTTTTCTATTTTATAATTAAATTTAACTAGCTACAATCACTGACTGAAACATACCACAATATTCCTTAAATCAAAACAAAACTTTCTTACTTATCATTCTTACTATATCCACCATAATTCCCGAGAACTCTATGAAGTTCTAACCAGTCCCCATATGTACAATTCTTGTCTGTGGAGGAATAGAGATAAAACAACAATTTAAAAATCTAAGCCCCAATGTGTATTTGCAATATGAAATATTTTATGCACAAGAAACTAAATCAAATAGTGTTAATAATGACCACCACCCCTACCCCCAAACAATAATTGTGACAGAAACATCATTTCACCAGACAAAATTAATCTGGGACCTTAATAATATAAAACACTCTTTTGACCAACCACTCACTCAGACACACTCATTCAAACACAACAACAAATACAAAAATCATACCCAAAATATGAAAGGCGTCCCACATCTACCAGAGAACTGACATCTCTGGTTACATAAAAAGGGAGGTGAAAGGGAATTAAAGAAAGTGGGGGGTGGGGGGACAGAAATAAATGTGACCAATAGACTTTCATCCCCTTGCTAAGTAAACTTTGAAAAAAGAAACTAAAGACAATAAACAACCCTGAGCTCACCTAATTTTGAACTGGGTTGCCAATGTTCAATCCATTTAGAACAATATCCTAATGCCTAACCAGCATCAAAGTAGGAGCTCCTCCGAACAATTACCATGAAAATATTTATAGAAAAGACACAGGCAGGCAACCTTACGGCGATGGGAAAGTGACTAAAGCCAAGACACTAGAATATACTGTATTTGACACCATATAAGACACACCCCAATTTCAGCAGGGCAAATCAAGAAAAAATTAGTAATTAGTAAAATTAGTAAACCTACATATGACATAAGATGCAGGGGAATTTTAAAAGATATTTTTTAGTAAAAAACATGCGCCTTATATGCCAGCAAATATGGTACTTAAAAAATGTTTTTTAATTATAACTTAAATTATCTATGCCTTCAATGTTACTTATTGTGTATTATTTAACATGCTAAAAAGTTTTTCTTATGTCACTAAAAACACAAACCATTTCTGAATTATATTTCATTGTACCTTGTATAATTTTGCTTAGATTACAATCCTGTTATTGTCGAGTGAGGTACTTTTTAACCCTAAAATAACATTCAGACAAGGCCAATCCATCACTAAGTTCCACAACAGTTTTTCTTGACTCTTTAAAGTCAAATACAACTGCAAGTTTCACATGCTTATAATTTGGAGGTTGCCTGAATACATCTTTATTTATTTGCATATGATCAGATGATTTATAAATACAAGTGATTTGACATCCAGATTAATTTGCAGCATTTAACCTTTAGTACTCTGAAGTCAACTTTTTTTTTATCAAGTGAAACACTTGTCCTGCCAATGAAAGTAACTCTTATTGAAAAATAGTGTGTTTAACTTTTATGGTTGTGTTTTCATATCCTGCTTTGGCAACAGCAAAAATTATCTTGAGTAAAATCAACAGAGCTAACAAAAAAAAAAAAAAATACTGTGAATAATGCAGATTACTGTGAATAATGCAAATTGCTAATAGTTGAGTAATAATAAAAAAAAAAAAAATGTGACAATCAGTGGTGAGCTCTTAATTTTTATGTCTGCACATTCTACCTTGTTATTTTTTGTAATTCTTTTTCTTTTGATTGCAGGTATTGGCTACAAACATGAACTTGTGAGTGTGAAAAGAAAATTATTTAGAAAAATCCTTTATCCTGCTGGAATGGCAATGTATGCTTCTCCTGAAAATATAAAAGAGTTTTTAAGTGGGGTAAGTGTAAATGTTTTCATATTAAGAAACAAAAAAGTTGCAATAATAAAGACGAAAACAGTTATTGTCCAGGGTGTAAATTTGAGTTTTTGAAACCAGCCTTTTAAGCATGTGTTTTTGTTGAATAGATTTCTATAAATTGCTTCTAGAACCACATTTTGTTGTAGTAGTATTTCTTTTCTTTTATGGATCGCTTGTGTTCTATCCTGCAGGGATGGGTCCATACTGTAATTCTATGCTTCTCTAGGGAACATGTCAATTCATCCAGATTATTATTATTGTTTTTTTTTTTTTTTTTTTTGTTGGTCTATCCTGCAGGGCTACGTCCACACTGTAGTTCTATGCTTCTGTTAGGAACATGTCTCCTTCCACATTATTATTTCTTTGTTAGTCTCTTGTGTTCTATCTGGCAGGGTGGGGTCCATGCTGTAGTTCTATGCTTATCTAAGGGACATGCCTCCTTTCACTTCAGCCATATTATTGTTATTATTTATTTGTTGGACTCTTGTGTTCTATTCTGCATGTCTGGGTCCATGCTGTTGTTCTATGATTCTCTAGAGAACATCTCTTTTCACTTCATGTATTTTGTGATTTTTTTTTCTTAATTTATTTTTCATTTATTACTTTTTCCCGATTTTTTTTTTTTTTTTTTTTTTTTTTTTTACTGCATTATATATATTTTTTAATTTCAGGAAAAACCTAAGCGCCTGGGATCTCCCTGGGCTAGAATCGTAAGTATGAAGTCTTTTCAAAACATTTCCTAATACTTTTCTTGATATTTTTTCCGCAGTTGTATAATGTCCTCCCTTAAACTATATCCTAATTTAGGCTTGGAAGAATATTTCAACATCCTCGTTTTAACTCTGTCTGGGTTGAAGATTTATCATTATTTACCTGAGGACTATTGTCCTCAACTTTATTTCATTTGTTGTATCTTCCAGCCTTCATCAGGTGTATATCGATCCAAATAACTTACAGGGAATTCCAAACTGAACCCTTTATTTAATCTAAAGTGACTATAATGTTCTCATTTCATTGCCCATCGAGGGATATGTCATCTAGTTCTAATTTAGTACTACTCAGTTATTGCTTGTTCCATTTCCACTGAAATGAAGTAACCTGCCCACAGATTGAACTCACAATATGTATGTTGCCAAATTCATGTTTTAATGCACTGGCCTATTGTCCCATCTCTGTGGAGAACTTGGAGCCTTAAACCTAACCTGCTTGCTGATGAGTACTGCTTCTGCTTGTCATACTCGACTTAAGGTTTCCCTTTTGTTAAAATAAAAATTATATTTAATTTGACATGTTAGTTATGACTTTGTCAGACAAACTAGAATTTTTATAGTCAATATGTGATTCAGATGATAATATGTGTGTATATTTATTAGACATTATGTTGGTTTTCACACGTTGAGTTGAGAACATTTTTACACATATACTATTTGCTTTAAAATATTTATTTAAAATAAAATAATTATATTTAATTAACTTTAACATGTTAATCATGACTTTGTCTAATCTAACAGTCAGGACTGGCCTTCATCTAAATTCCTCATGCTATATACTGTTTATCCATAATTGCCTTTTGAGTCAAAAGAAAACAGTTTTGCAATTCATCAACGTGCAACTCAGGTGTGGACACACAGGGTTGAAGTAATGGAGGTTTCTCTTTTGTTAAAGCTGCTGCTGCTGTTAAAGACATGCCGTCATTTATGTCTCTCCCATATATTTATTTCTATTTCCTTGGATTATTATTAGTTCTTATTCTTATTTACTGCTGTTCAGTTATTGCTAACCTGTTCCTACTTAATAATAAGAAAAATTAAATGTTATGCAATGAAAATGCTTTAAAATAGGCAACAAGAATGGTAATTAACAGTAAAGAAAGAAATACATGCACAGACCCCTACTCATGAGCAACATAGTACGATAGATACCCCAATATTATGCAACTGTTGATCAGAGCAGCCTCTCTAAGTGCTATCAAAGAGTTTGGGCTCCTAATGACAAGTCAGATGCAGCAGCCAGCTAACTCCTATATAGCAACAATGCTCCAGTTTTGGTCGAATACAGTGGTTTCTAAACTTTTCGGGGATTACTGCCCGTTTCTACTGAGTGAAAGTCCACACTGCCTGACCCATAGATTAAACTCACAACTGCTATGTCACCAAATTCACAAACCTTGCTTTTATCCACTTGGCCATTGTCCCATAATGAACTGGAAGCCTTAAACCTAACCTGGCTGCTGATTAGGTTGCAACTGCTGCTGCTGTCTGTCATGTTTTGACTGTAGCTGCTACTGCAGTTGATGGCTTCCTTTCATTTCATTTGCCTTTCTTTCTTTATTAACAGCTCCCATATTATATTTACTGCCATGCTAGGCCTTCTAAGGAGGACCTTCTAGCCTAGCATATGTGCCGATTCTTATGTAATATCAGTGACAAAGAAAAAATGATGCTGGCAATTTGGAAATGTCAAGGAGAAGTCATAAAGTTCTGTAGTGATAGCAACAAATAAATCACTAAATAACCCTCAGTACCTATTATTTGACTATATAGTTGTCTGGAACAAAAACAATAATAAAAGAAAAATTAAATATTAAGCAATAAAAATATCTTAAAATAGACGATAAAATTGGTAATTAACAGTAAAGAAAGAAAAAGATTATAAAAATAAAATTAAATAAAATATAGAATCTGTCTATATTACTGAGATGAGGTATTATGTACACTATTTACATTATTCGAACTATTGTCCTCATCTTTGTTGCCATATTTATTACAACGTTTTAGCCCTTCAGTATCTGTCTATATTTCTGAGATGAGGCATTATGTACACTATTTACGTTATTCGAACTATTGTCCTCATCTTTGTTGCCATATTTATTACGTTTCGGCCCATCAGTATCTGTCTATATTTCTGAGATGAGGTATTATGTACACTATTTACATTATTCAGACTATTGTCCTCATCTTTGTCGCCATATTGGAGAGCGGAATTAGCAGGAGATAACTGACATCCATTAGACATGGCACGTGGAATTAGAACAGTCTACCCCAGCGAGTGAAATAAAGGGTTCAGTTCGACATTCCAACCACCTGAAGAAGGCCGGAGCGTACAACAGCCAAAACGTAATAAATATGGCGACAAAGATGAAGAAAATAGTCCGAATAATGTAAATAGTGTACATAATACCTCATTTCAGTAATATAGACAGATACTGAAGGGCCGGAACATTGTAATAAATATGGCGACAAAGATGAGGACAATAGTTTGAATAATGTAAATAGTATACATAATACCTCATCTCAGAAATATAGATAGATACTGAAGGGCTGAAACGTTGTAATAAATATGGCAACAAAGAGAGGACTATAGTCTGAATAATGTAAATAGTGTACATAATACCTCATCTCAGAAATATAGAGATACATTCATGCATACAGGCTTTATTCAAACACTACAACGTTGTCTTAACAGTGCAAAGGAGATAATCTAACATAAAATAACAGTTCAATATTCTTTTCTTTTTTTTTCTGGAACAAAAGCAATTAATAATAAGAGAAAAATTAAATGTTAAGCAATAAGAATACTTTAAAATAGATGATAAAATTGCAATCCTTCAGACTGTTACTTTTCCTTCAAAGCAGCATCAAAACATTTTAACTGCAAATGATGGCCCACAGTTTTACTTTAGTTTGCTTGCCATCATTGTCTACATTGCTTTATATTCTTGTAAAATCATACATTTTTTTTTCTCCTAATCACTAATTATACATCTGTCCAAAAATTAAGAAATTTGTTCATTAGACTGCAGATGTCCATCATTGCTTTACAGTTGACCTTCTTTCCCAGACATTGAAAGAACCTCTATATTTTTATTATTAATTTTAGAATTAGAGAAATAAAAAAAATTACATGACTTCACCCCCAAGAAAGGTGATAAAGTCACTAAGACATTGGTTTACTGTGAGTGAAAGAGCCTGAGAAAAAAGGGGAGAGAAGACAATAAAAGAACTTGACTCAAAGAGCAGATAATGATTAACTTTACATTTAGATTTTTTGAAGATCAAAGTTGATTGGAAAGAAAGAGGTCAGGAGAATTGAGAAGTGTGGTTGAAGAAACTGTTAACTTAGAATTTATGGTTACAACTAGCAATTTCAACAGTAAAATAATGAGACCTATCTGCCAATCTCGTACTGCACTTAAAATCATAAAGTTGAGGCACCAAAGCTCTTCAGAACAGTTACTATGAAAATATTTATAAAAAACTGTACAAGGAAGTTACCTTACATTGGTGGGAAAGTGATTGAAGCTGCAATGTCAAGTCAGGACCAATAACATTGCAAACTCTTTGGATTTTGTTAAGAATTTCTAGATGCATGGCAGAAGCACCAAACCCCATGTGGCAGCAATATTCAATGCACAAATGATAGACTTATAAAGGTGTAAGTTAGATTCTAGCAAGGAAAAAATTTGGTCATAAATTTATATGTAATCAAAATATCACATTGAGAGAAACTCAGATTGCAAGGAAATATTATTAGACACTGTCTCTGCCAAAATTAGTTGAATAAACAGGTATTTTTAAATGGAATTGATATAATTACACCTTTACTGTGAGAGGTGTGTGTAAGAATTCTTTACCAATTTTGCCAGAGGTGTGTGCAAGAAGTCTCTACCGGTTTTGCGGGAGATACGTGCAAGAAGTCTCTACCGGTTTTCTGGGGAGATCGTGCAAGAAGTCTCTACCGGTTTTGCGGGAGATACGTGCAAGAAGTCTCTACCGGTTTTGCGGGAGATACGTGCAAGAAGTCTCTACCGGTTTTGCGGGAGATACGTGCAAGAAGTCTCTACCGGTTTTGCGGGAGATACGTGCAAGAAGTCTCTACCGGTTTTGCGGGAGATACGTGCAAGAAGTCTCTACCTGTTTTGCGGGAGATGCATTCAAGAAATCTCTGCCTGTTATATGAAGGGGGTGCCTGCAGAAAATCCCTTATGCTGTGTGAAAAATTTAATTAGTCAATCCAGATACAAGAAAAAACATTGATGTTAGGAAGTAAAAAATTATATTACTTTATTGTATACATTGATATATTTGTAAATTAATCTGATACATAACTTTTTTTCCCCCTCCTTCTATTTGATCTGTTAGGCAATGGACACCCTGTCCACCATGTTTTTAGTCATACCAATGAGTGGTGACACTCCATGGACATTGACAGCCAAACACATCAAAGTGGCCTTCAGGCTGGTTGTAAGTATTTACTTTGAATTCTTTTTCTTTATATACTTAATTTTCATATATATCTATATATATATATATATATATATATATATATATATATATATATATATATTACAAAAATATGATTTTATCATGTATCTCGTATCATGTGAGTTCATTTTTGAGAGACCTAATTACAATAGACTAAGCTTTTTCATTGATCTCTTTATCCCATCTTCTAATTAAATCAGTTAAAAAAGCAAAAGAGAATGATAAAAATATCATTAGTAAAGCTATACTCATTGCATTAACGCGTACAGCCATAAACAAAAGAACGAGAAACAGCTAAACATCTTATAAACATAAACAATGGAAAAGATACATATTCGCTATTTTTGTATTTTATAATATGATACTAATATGTGAATATTACATGCATTATTATTGGATACAGTTAAGTAAAACATCAGTTTTATCAAAATCACTTTTATTTTAAATACAGCTGTACTTTCTGACTCCAGTAAATGGACATATAGTTTGGTCAACAGTGTATCCATGGCCAGAAGTACATATGTTAATTTTATATCTAGTGTGTGATGCGAACCCCTTAAAATTAGCTTAAAAATTAGGTCTTCAGAAGTCACATGATATGCATGTATATACGGTAGATAGTTGTATTTAATGAAATGTGTTTGGGTGAATACCTGGTGCTTAAGGATTAAGTCCCTATCTATCTATCTATGCCTTCATCTTTATACCACTATCTCTTCTCTCTCAATCTATCTATGCCTTCATCTTTATATCGCTATCTCCTCTCTCTCAATCTACCTATGCCTTCATCTTTATATCGCTATCTCCTCTCTCTCAATCTACCTATGCCTTCATCTTTATATCGCTATCTCTTCTCTCTCTCTCAATCTACCTATCTATGCTTTCATCTTTATATCGCTATCTCTTCTCTCTCAATCTACCTATGCCTTCATCTTTATACCACTATCTCTTCTCTCTCAATCTACCTATGCCTTCATCTTTATATCGCTATCTCCTCTCTCTCTCTCTTTCAATCTACCTATCTATGCTTTCATCTTTATATCGCTATCCCTCTGTCTTCATCTTTATATAGCTATCCCTCTGTCTTCATCTTTATATAGCTATCCCTCTGTCTTCATCTTTATATAGCTATCCCTCTGTCTTCATCTATATATATATATATATATATATATATATATATATATATATATATATATATATATTATAATACAATACTAATGTGTGAATATTATATGCATTATTATTAGATACAGTTAAGTAAAACATCAACTTTTATCAAAATCATATTTATTTTAAATACAGCCATACTTTTTGATTACAGTAAATGGATATGTAGTTTGGTCAACAGCATAGCCAGAACCAGCAGTACATACACTAATTTTATATCTTGTTATGATGCTACCCCCTTAAAATTAGCTTCAAAATTAAGTCTTGAAAGTTGTACAATACACAAGTATATACAGTATGTATGTTCTCCTTTTGTGTGTATGTTTTATATATATATATATATATATATATATATATTATATATATATATATTTTTTTTGTAATTTTTTTATTTTTAACGTTGTTATTTTATAGATACAAGTATTTAAGCAAATGCTCTGTTTATGATAAACAGTATTAAATAACATTTACCGGCCTGAATGTCCGAAATTTTCATAGAAAATATTAGGCCTTTGACGATTAGATTTAATACATCCTATATATCCTGTCAAAAGCGAATAAATTCTGTATCTATAAAATAACAATCATAAACATAAAAAAATGTCTTTAATAAATAAAAAATGTCGGATTTGTCCATTTCTTAATATATATATATATATATATATATATATATATATATATATAGTGTGTGATTAATGTATACTTGGCCCACAATGTTTCTTTTTTTAAACATCTTTTAGTTAAATATGACAGACAAGGAAGATTTTATAAATTTTTTATTTAGTTTTTCCAGCATTCTTAAATTTTTCCATTTGGTGGAAATGGGGGAGTACAAAAACTGTCCATATCTTCCATTGTCCCAAGCACTTTCAGCCACTTCCTTAGCCATTTTCAAGGGGGCTTTGTTTTGGTCTTGTTAGTTTCTTTTCATATTTTGACTGTTAGAGATTTATTATTTGTGTGGTTTTTCATTACTAGTAGGAGCATTTATTCCAAGCCTTCCATATTGAGCATGGCTGGAATTTTAGTGATCATCTTTCTTTTTTTAAAAGACTTTCATCAGCAGACTACTCTCATCGTTTAATAGAGTGAGGTTGATGGTAGAGGAGAGATGTTTGATGTACAGGGCCTCTCTTATAGTGAGATGTTTTCAGTAATTTGATTTATGTCGAAATTTTCCTTGTCCATCAAATTTAACATAGAACACACACACACGTGTGTGTGTGTTCTATTAAGTTAAATTTGATAGACAAGGAAATTTCGACTATATATATATATATATATATATATATATATATATATATATATCTCTATCTATAATGGATTATAAATTGGATTAAGTCCAACAATTATTTTGATATATTTTCCATTTACACATTAGTTTTATAAATATAATTTATTTAAGTAAATGCTCTGTTCTTTTAATTAAACAGTATTAATTACATTTACCGGCATGTTTTAGTAATTTCGTAGAAAATATGTGCTTCTCCAACAGTAATTGAACCTGTACCTCCAATGGAAAGCATCATTTGATCTGATGTGCTCTTAACCGTTCAGTCACAAAAAAGTGTCTAGTTAGCAAAGTCCGAATTACTGTTTCTTTCTTTTTCTTACTTATTCCCTTTTTTCTTGTTTTCCTTTCTTTTTTTTCTTTCCCCCATCTTCTTTTTCTTTCTTCCTTCTTTTTCTTCCTTACTTAATTCTCTTTTCTTTTTTTTTTCTTTTTCTTTTTTCCTTTATTTCTATTTTACATTGTTCTTTTTCTTTTTTTTTTTCATTTCATTTTCCTATTTTCTTAACAAATGTAGTTGCGGTTTTCTCCTTGACTTTTTTTTCTTTTTTAATTATATCCATTTATATCACTAATAACTATTTTAATGATTTTACTTAAAGTGTTATTTCTTTTTAAAAGATAAAGAAATGACAGAATTAATTTAAATGCTTATTCTGATTTTGTATAACTTAAAATGCATATATGTAACCCAAAGTTCCTTCAACTATGACACCACAGTCCTGGCTACTACTCCTGTACTTTGCCCATGCCATAAAAGATGATGGTGGATATGAACATTAATATTTTCTTAAGTCCTTAGTATTGTTTAGTTTTTCCATGTGAATCATTTAGCACACAAGTTGGGATCAAATATGGATTGGAAACTGGCAATAAAGAACAAATAGAAAACATTTATCAATCTAACATGTTTCACTTTTATTAAAGCTTCATCTCATTCTCTGACAAAATTTTATTAAAAGTGAAACATATTGATAAACGTTTCCTATTTACTCTTTATCTTACATATATATGTGCATGTGTGTATACATGTATAAATGGTGTTTCATTAAGGCGGATCAAAGTCAGCAGTAAACAAATCAGTATTATTGGTGAAAATTTATTTATTTCTCTTTTGGATCATGTTAAGTCGTGGCAATTATGTGTGAAAAATAATATCCCCCAAATGTACGCCAAGGCTTCAGTCGCACACCTCCACTTGATGGTCAAAATTTTTGATGATATCTCTGCATAGTTGCACCTCGATCTCACCAATATGCCTTATTATCTCATCCTCCAGCTGTTGAATTGTTGGCTTTTTGGCATAGACCTTACCTTTTGAGATGACCCCAAAGGAAGAAATCTAAAGGCATCAAGTCACACGATCATGATGGCCAATTGACTTCACTATTTCGAAAGATGATGCAACCTAGGAAATAGCATAAATTAAAACGTACATATATACACACAGAAACATATATGTGAAGAAATATAGTTTTAAGGTGTGCTATATTTATGGGATAAAGGGCTCAATATCAGAGATAGAGCGTATGTAAACATAAATATAAAAGTGAACATTGAAGTCAACACTCAGAGGCAACAGGCTGTTTCATGCTGGGCGTAATGCGTCAGGAGACCTGGCGATTGCGTCTAGCATGAAACAGCCTGTCTCATCTGAGTGTTGACTTCAATGTTCACTTTTATATTATATATATATATCAGTGTGGATATGCCATAATATGAGATGCGAGACATATCATGACATAGCTATACTTCTTTCAATCTCAGTTTATCTTTGGAAAATCACTGAATTGTGAAACCGGTAAAGTTACTCTAAATAAATATTGTTAAAGACTCCAGTTGTATTTCCAAGTTTTTTTTTTCATATATATATATATATATATATATATATATATAATTATTGTTGCTACATCTTCTTTTACAGAGTTTATCTTTTCACCTGATGGTTTTGTGAAATATCTTTGAACAGAGTCCACATAACATAGTCAATGCCACCTGGCGTCTCTTTCATGAGAAATAAATCTAAGCATGATTTTTTTTTTTTTTTTTTTTTTTTTTAGGGTGTGGAAATCACTGAGGAAGCAATTCTACTTCCTGAAGAACCAATCACAGAACCTCAAGAATTGGAATTCCAAGTAACGGTAAGTGCCAGTTCATTTCCAAATCAACCAGCTTAGAATGTTTCTTCCTGATTGTTTGTGTCTCCATTGCGAAATCATACCCCATTGAAGACAACTGGGTGGGGTGGGGGTTTCAGAAAAAGGAGTGAATGGACATTTATCATGACTAATCATTTTATTTATATATAATCAATCACTAAATCATTGATAGTAAATTTGCATCCAGGTTCTTATATTTCATCTTGGCAGATCTATTATCACAATGTGAGCTACTTAATAACATGATGAGATATATATATATATATACATTGTGTATTTAGGCATGTTTCATTAAAAGTGACAGACAAGGAACTATGATTAAGTTTTTTTATTTAATTTTTCTTGTGTTCAAATAAGTGCTTCCTTTTTTAGACACAAAGTGTATAGAAACTTCCCAAATGTTCTATAATTCCAAGTGCTTTCTGTTATACTTTTAGCCATTATGAAGGACGATTATGATCATTATGAGTTCAAATGCCCCTGATCAAACCGAATTTATAAATAATTACGTCGGTCACACAACTACATTCCTATCCAGACACCTTATGTTACACCTATCCGACCACAGCTCTATTAGAACCCATTTAACTACACAGACAAAAACTTACCAGACTCCATCCGAAACATACTAGTGTAGAAAAATCATGTGGTAGAGATAAACACTCAGTTGTGGAGCAAGCTAAGTGAATAATAATCCAACCTTTAGAAAGAGAGCTATTTATGTTGCCATGGAGCGTCTCATTGTGCTAAAGTGGGATAGTCCATTGCTTGGGCTGTGATTGGCTGCTGGTACCTGAGTGGAGGTATTTCTATATAAATACCAGCTTGATTCATCAGTTAGTTTGCAGGGTTTGTATTAAGTTACAACCTGCTTTATTTTTGTCTGCCAGCTGGATGCTAGCTGGGACCTTTATGCCGGTAAGTGCTGTTTATTATTGTTATTCTACAACTAGTAGAAAATACAAGCATAATAACTTCACCCACCTGTAAAAAAAGATTAAAAATAATGGAAGCCCTAATAATAAAAAAGAAAAAGCCAACACTTAACAATATTAACTATCAACTAGGCCACAATGTACTGTGTTTGGAAAATAAAACATCTCTATAACACTAAAAAGATACACACACTTGATTAAATAAAAAAATAAAATCATCATTGATAATGGCTAAAAGCGCTCGGAATTATAGAACATTTGGACAGTTTCTACACACTCTGTGTCCAAAAAAGAAAACATTTGTCTGAACACAAGAAAAATTAAGTAAAAAGCTTAATCGTAGTACCTTGTTTGTTGTTTTTAATGAAACATATATAGATAGATAGATATACCATGATACGAGATGCAAGACATATCATGGCATAGCCACACTTCTCTCCATCTCAATTTAATTTTTGAAAATCATAGAACTGTGAAATATTATAGTATCCTGTCAAGCACTCTCAAGATCAGACATTGAAAGATATACTGTGTGATATACAGGGTGTCCATAAAGTTTGTGTGCACTTTAAAAAATTTATAACTTTATTTGTATTTGCAATAGAAATAATCTGCAAAAAAAATGTTATAAAGTCTAATGTACTTTGTTTTAAGTATAGCTAAAATAACTAATGTGATTTCAGGCATTACTGTAAATCAGTTGGCAAATGTTTTCCGTGAACTGCAAAATCGTATTACCCTTTTGTATTGCTAATGATGGAGGACATGTAGAAACTTAAATAAAATTTCAATAAAACCTTGAAAAATATAGATTAACTTCTTTCTAATCCTTTTTACAAATTATTTCTATTGCAAATACAAATAAAGTTATAAATTTTTTAAAGTGCACACAAACTTTATGAACACCCTGTGTGTGTGTGTGTGTGTATATATATATATATATATATATATATATATATATATATATATACATAATATATATATATATAGATAGAGAGATAGTTCTTTTGCATTATCGATAAGTTTTAATCATTTCCCACCAAGTAAAGCACCAAGATTTACCCTGAGTGAAAGAGTATGAGAAAACTTCCATGAAGAGAAAGCACAATAAAAGAACAGTATACCTATATATACCATTGTTGATAAGGCAGACGAATTATATTTTCATCTGTCGAAATAAGCTTATTCTCCATATGAGGTGATTTGGGATTTTATAACATTTTTTACAGATTATTTCTATCGCAAATACAAATAGTTATAAATTTTTTAAAGTGCACACGAACTTTATGGACACCTTGTGTGTGTGTGTGTGTATATATATATATATAAAATCCTTTTTTTACCATTTCTTTAATGAATTCATTTTTTTATTTCTTTTTCTGTAGATGAATGGAATGGAAAACGTGACTGTGAAAAGTTTGATTTTGTTAAAACATAAGGATGCAACGAAAGATACGATTCCACCTAATCTTCCACCAACTTTCAGAGAAACATCCAAGAAAAAACTATGGGCAAGTTAATTAATTAGAAATAAAGTTCTCTTTTTTTATTTACTGTTAACCTGACTTATCTTCTTTTTTTTTTTTTTTTTTTTCTTTTAAACTATTTGTCTTATTCTTATGCAGATAGGTTGGCTTAAAAGACATGCATTCCAAATGAGTGCCACATGTCCTACACATATACAAGTACAGATGTAAAGAGACGGACACAGATTATTTTAGCATTCCATATCACATCACAAATGAATCTTCTCATCAAAAATAGTGATCCTGCTTTCACTCCTGAGGCTAATGTACTGATGGTGAAGGTGGGAGTGGTGAGGGTGCTATACTGATGACGTAGGTATTCATGGTTGGGATAAGAATATTCTGGAACAAAAAGATCAAAATCCAAGAAACAGGACTCAAGATAAACCTTTCCAAAACTATGGTCAAGAATTGAAACCATCATAAAAATTCAAGATGTGGATTTAGTAAATACTAAACACTTCAGATACCTCAGGATCAGTTATAACAAATTTAGTATAGGTGATAAGGAAAGTGAATATTGAATAGTCTGCACTCAGAGTAGTTTCTCCCAATACCATAAGTTGCTACTAAACCAAAACATCAACTTAATAACTCGAGTCATGTTCTTAAATAGTTTTGTCGGATTGCAGCTTTCATATTGATGTTTTGTATAGCACCCGATCCATTCAGAAATGTCTAAACTGCTCGTTGCATACAACCTCCTTCTCAGATCAATGATTAAAAATGGCTTCAGTGAATGAAGCATGTAGGTCTTAGTGAGGACTATCCTTCAAATTTTGTGGAGTGGAGTTACAGCATCACATAGGACTATACCAAATAACATAAACCACATCACTTGAGGACTTTCAGCAGCAGAAACTGAAATAGATAGCATGTGTAACTTGAAAAGAAAATAATGGCGTAATCAAGATATCGACATTCCACACTTCAAACAGAAGGTTAGAAAGGAAACCCCCATCAATCTTTAATTGGAACAAAAGCAGTAATGGAATCCATCATAAAAATTCAAGATGTGGAATTAGTAAATACAAAACACTTTAAATACCTCAGTCTATGGATAAGTTATAACAAATTTAGTATAGGTGATAAGGAAATTGAATATTGAATAGTCTGCACTCTCATTAGTTTCTCCCAATACCACAAGTTGCCACAAAACCAAAACATTAATATAAGAGCTTGATTTATGTTCTTAAGTAGCTTTGTCAGATCAAGTCTTTCATATGAATGTCATGTATGGCATCCAATCCATTCAGAAATGTGTAAAATGCTAACTGCATACAACCATCTTCTCAGATCATTAATTGAAAAAGGCTACAAAGAAGTGAAGCCTTTGAGTCCTGATAATTATTCCGTAGCTGGGGAGGGGGTGGTTAAGAGGTGGATTCATACCTTTCCCAGAGGTATTTGTGTGTAAGTGAATATAATGAATTGGAACTCGTTTCTCTGACTTCCACTTCTGAGCTGTTATCCATTACACCACCTGCACGTCCACACTTGCATCACCTAGTCATCCTATATTCATAATTGGTATAAGAATGATCTTGAACAGAAAAGCAGAATCCTCTATCAAGTATTCCAAGAAGTAGGACTCATGATAAACCTTTCCAAAACAAAAACTACAATCTTTAATTGGAACGAAAGCAGTAATGGAATCCATCATAAAAATTCAAGATGTGGATTTAGTAAATACAAAACACTTTAAATACCTCAGTCTATAGATCAGTTATAACAAATTTAGTATAGGTGATAAGGAAATTAAACATCTGCACTTTTCCTCTTTTTTTTTTTTTTTTTTTTTTTTTTTTTTTTAATCATTTCACCCCAAGTAAGACAAGAGTGCCACTAGCACACAAGGGGTTACAGAGAGTGAGAACAAGAGTAAAGAGGGGTGTTTGAGAAAAAGATATAGAGAAGGATAGGGATCAGAATCAAGGTATCGGAAGATGTCGATTGACATTACATTTGAATATTTGAAGATTATAGCTTTTAGGGAAGCAAGTAGAAGGAAGGGAGTTCCACTGTCAGGAAGTGCGAGAAAAGAAGCTGTTGGAGTAGAAGAGGTGATTGCATTTAACTATTTTGACAGTGTAAGGATGAGATGCCAACCTAGTAGCACGCTTAAATTCGTGCAGATTGGGTACCAGTGAAAGTAGCTTGTCAGAGCAGATGCCATGAAAATATTTGTAGAAAAGATAGAGGGAAGCCACATCACATGTGAGAAAGTGACTGTAGTCAAAATGCCAGGTTAGGACTTCACAAGATATGATAGATCAGGACCTACGGTCTCTGGATTTTGTGTAGGACTTTGAGATGAACAGTGGGGGAACCAGACCAATGCAAGGACAAATGGTAGATTTGAAGGATGACTCAGGCGAGAAAAACCTTCTGGTGCAACACAAACAACCAACTTTCCTTGCGATAGAAGAAGCTATTGATTCAATGTAGTTGTTCCACCTCAGGTCAGTGGAGAACGTGAGACCAAGAAGGCACAGCGGGACACTCATGGAGTTGGGCATCAGCCATGCTGATAGACAGGGAGGTTTCTCTATGGTGGGTAAATGAGAGCAGTTTCGTTTTGGAGGCATTAAAGTTTACAACCCCAGTCAAACACAGATTGGAGGTTCTTTTCGAGACCTGCAGCCAGGTTAGTTTTTTCAGTGATAATGGGTTTACTATTGAGACAGGAGTAAATAATAGTGTCATCACTATAGATGCCTACTGATGATATCAGGAAGATTGTTGATGAAGATCAGAAATAGTGTAGGACCCAGGATAGAGCTTTGGGGGACACCAGCATTCATATGAAAGGAACTGGAGGAGAACTTGTTTATTAACCTCTACCACGCTAATTTCTTTCTAGAATTATTCCCCTCACACCCTGCATTTTTTTGAGGGTGCAAAACATGAACACCTACTGTTTTAAAATTGTTATAACTTTCTTTGCATTTTGCATATAGATTTTAATTTTTGCACACTAATAAAAGAATCAATAAGTAATATTTTGATGTAATGCATTACATTTTGCATGCATGTTTTGACATTGAAAACAAAATGAGGCAAAATCGCTAAAAAGGCTTTCATTTTGTCAAAAGTGATGCGTTTCCTCATATCTCGTTTACATACGGGAAGACACTAGGATGTTTGCTCCTTCTTTCGCCCGACTCATATTTATTTGTCTCGTTGACAAATAAAGTTATTATTTCATCATTTATAAATAGACAAAATAATTCTAGCATCTAGCAGATATATTGATGGTCACCAGTAGCTTCCAAAAAATTACTCTGGCATGGATGATAGTAGCTGCTAGTGGTCATCGTTGCTTTCCTCTAGCATGCTTGTCATCTCCGACCACTTCACCGTCAATATCCACCTCAAGTAAAGCCTTCAAAATCATCATCAGAGTCTGAATCAAAGAAAAATTCCTGAATAAAGGCTTTGTTGGATAGTGATGCAGCCAGTTTTGTTTACAAAATATCGTGAAAAAATTAACATGGGTTTAATCAATGTTACACCTCATGTAGACTCTAGAAGAATTCGAAAAGGTGTTGGAAAACAGTTTAGCCTTGTTCAAAAGAAGTAGTAAGTGATTTCCAGCTTAAAATACCGGAAATAGTAGTTAACAAATGCTTGTTTATAGCAACCACCTCAGGCAACAAAAGTCACCGATAGCAGTAAGGGAGAAAATTCTATAGTGACTATTGTTGCCTGTAGTATGGTAAAGGTTAAATTTAAGTTATTGGACAGTGCCAACCAGAACCCTCAGCAACAGCATTTAGCCCTAATTGCATGGTCAACCATACTAAACTTAATAATTATTACTGCATACCTAGATACTTTTTACTCTTGAAAAAAAAAAAAAAACTATTACTGGGATTCATCATTTTTGTGACAGCATTTCGCTGATTGATTCTCCAACCTGTCTTGTATGTGGGATCTGGCAAATTGTTTTTGTTGATATTTTATTGACAATACTAATATTTTGATTACTATCACAATTTTTAAGTATATATAGTATTTCTTGGTAAGGATAAGAATATACTAGTAGACTGCCAATTTAATGGTCACCCTCTTTTAATTTAATGCAGACTGTAGAGTAACCAGCCATGGTTAAGTGTAATTGACAGAAATGCCCAACAAACAAAATTGACAAAAATTCTAATAAGCAATAACAGAAAGAAAAAAGCAAAATAAATATGCAAGGCAAAGCATCGAGAAATTGAAATAAACCCATTTACATTCTTTTCACAGTGCTCTTTGCCATTGGGACAATTCTATAATTTTTTTTTTTTAAATCATTTCACCCCAAGCAAGGCAATAAAGCCACTAAGACACAAGGGGTTACTGAATGTTAGAGAATATGAGAAAAACTACTATTAAGGAGAGAGGACAATAAAAGAACAAGAATTAAGAAGACAGAAGATAACGATTGATATTGCATTTCAATTTTTGAAGATCAAAGGCAATAAAGCCACTAGGACGCAAGGGGTTACTGAGTGTTAGAGAATATGAGAAAAACTACTATTAAGGAGAGAGGACAATAAAAGAACAAGAATTAAGAAGACAGAAGATAACAATTGATATTGCATTTCAATTTTCGAAGATTGACATTAATTGGAAAGCAAGAAGCTGGAAAGGAGTTTCACAAGCAAGAAGTACAATAAAAGAAACTGTTAATGTAGAACTTAGGGTTATATCAAGACATTTCAACTGAAAAATGATGAGACCTTACCACCAATCTAATACTGCACTTAAATTCTTAAAGTCTAGGTACCAAAGAGGAAAGCTCATCAGAACAATTACCATGAAAATATAGAAAAGACACAGGGAAACTGTTATGATGATGGGAAGGAGACTGAAGACGAGATGCGAGGTCAGAACCAATAATATTGCAGATTCTTTGGATTTTATCAGGATCATGCCAAGACGATTTTGTGTCATTTTCAGAATTCTCATGTATCCTAAAAGGTTTACTTCCCATAGTTCATATTTGGATTCATCACATTGAAACTGTCTATTTCTGGGCCCATAGCTTGTAGAATAATTGGCCATTATTAAATGTAATTGGCAGAAATGCCCAACACACAGAATTGACAAAGTTTGCAATAAACAATGATGAGAGAAAGAAAAAAACAGCAAAAATAATACAAAGCAAACAATATATGCACGACAAAAGTAGGCAAAGCAAAAGTTATACAGCAAAATATTCCCAAACTAAGAATGGTATTAACACACAAAAGGGATACAGACAAGTGATCGCAGCAAGAAAAGAAAGAACAGAAATATGACGGATAAGACCGAGAAGTTGATTATCTTATTGGCTAGGAAGAAATCCCAGCATGCACCTGTTTTGTCTATAAATTTGAGCAGGGGAGATGTTTTTGCAGTCCTTCCAGTAAATGGGCTTCTTGATTCTGCTTATTTTTAGTTTGAATGTTTTTGTTTTATTTTAGTTTTGTTTCTGGGTTCATCCACTCCCCACCAATTTCATCTCATTACATTTTGATATATTTTTTTTTGTAAAAAACTTAAATTTATATATTTTTTATAAAAAAATTTAAAAAAGAACAACAAAGTACATTTTTATATTATGAAATTTTTATATCACAGGCGTGTTTGTAGGTTCCCTGTGAATATGTTGTATTATGGCACATGGCGGATTGAATGGTGATGGGTGAGTTCTTGTGGTAAATGATTAAATTGTAATGAATGAATGGGTTACAAATCTGATTAGTTAATGTCAACCAGCCTCTCCCCACTTCCCCTTCAGCCTTGTCAAAATTGTTATTCATTTAACAATAAGCAATCATTCCATTGATTATGCGCCTCTAGCAAGCATCTTGATTCTGCTGTCGGAATACAGTGGCCGCTCTTATTTTTGTGGGTTGGACAGGTCTTATTAATACAGTTTTGTTTTTTATTACTTTCATTTGAATGTTTTGCTTTGCTTTTCTATTTCATTATTGGAAGCACCACCACCCCTGTCATTTCCTATGTAAATTTTTAACTATTTTTATAGAAAAATTGTAAAGAGAAAAAATATTTGTACATATTCAAAGTTAGGTGCCTCTAGCGAGCAAGTATCTTGATTCTGCTTATTCGAATACAGTGGACACTCTTATTTTTGTGGGGTGAACGGATCCTAATAATATATTTTATTTTTAGTTTGAATGTTTTTCTCTTTTATATTTTAGTTTCGTTTTTGGGTTCATCCGCTCCCCACTCATTTCATCTCATTACATTTTTATATATTTTTGTAAAAAATTTAAAAAACAAAAAAGTACATTTTTATGTTATAAAATTTTATATTAGGAAAATTACAAAAGAAATGAAATAATTGTGACTAATGTTTTCTGGTTATTTGTTTAATAACCAGAAACATTAAAAGAGTTCCAGTGTAGAGTAATTGGCCATGGTTAAATGTAATTGGCAGAAATGCCCAACACACAGAATTGACAAAGTCTGCAATAAACAATAACAAGAAAAGAAAAAGAACAGTAAAAATAACATGAATGTGTCCCTTCAGTGCAGTCAGTCTTTCCCAAACTTTTCTTCCTTGTAGCCCATTTTTATGTGCCGTGTCTCTTCAGCATGTAGGCGATCATGGCCCTCCACCTCTTCCTTTCCCTTGTAGCTCTTAATAAGTTTTGTCTTTTTCTTATTTCTCCCAGACCCTGTACCGCCATCCACTTTCTCCTGCAGCATTTTCCTTGAAAAAGCTTAAAAAAAAGAAAAATCTATAGAGTAACTGGTCATGATTAATTGGTAGAACTGTGCAACACAGACTCCTGACTAATAACTACACTATTTCTGGTGTCTCTAGACCCATTTAAAATATTTCTAAGCACCCACGTTGTGAATCACTGGTACAGATGATCTGCAAACAACATGGGTATTGTTAGCGGGATGACAAAGCAGGTTGAATAGCCTCATTCTATAACCCTCTACTTTGAGTTGCTCTTGAGCCTTGTATTGGGTGAAGAAAATTACGAAAGAAATGAAATAATTGTGTCTAATGTTTTCTGGTAATTTGTGGAATAAATTGACAAGTTTGCAATAAACAATAACAAGAGATGGAAAAGAATGGCAAAAATAATACAAACCAAACAATATATTCACAAACTAAGAATGATATTAACACACAAAAGGGATACAGACACATAATCGCAGGATTCTGATTTCAAGACAAGAACAAAAATATGACAGATATGACTAAAAAGTGGCCAATCTTATTGGCTACGAAGAAATCCCAGCATCATCTGTTCAGTTTGTTTGTAAATTAGTGGATGGAGTTCTTTTTGCAGTCATTCCTATTAGATTGGAACTAACACAGGAAAATCTGTAGGTCTACCAGAACTGATACTTTGTATTTCCCATTTGCACATGGATTATTGAACTGCTCTTTGTTGTTATTATCAAAACATTTTGGTTGTTGTGTCCTCCATGTATTGATCCAGGGAATTTCAAACAAAGCCCTTTATTTAATCTACAGAGATAGACTATTGACCATGTTTAGGGAGGTCCTGACCAGGCATTTCGACTACAGTCACTTTCTCACAGACATGAAATGGCTTCCCTCTGTCTTTTCTACAAATATTTTCTTTATTTACTAAAAGGGAGTAGATTGTTTTCATTCCACTGTCCAAGTCTAGGGATATCTGGTCTTGTTCTCTTTTTAGTACTGTTCAGTTATTGCTTGCCCTGTTTCCATGAGGCAATAATAATTATATTATAATGTAATTTAATCTATGGGTGTAGATTGTTCTCATTCCACTGTCCATGTCTAGGGATATCTCGTCTTGTTCTCTTTTTAGTACAGTTCAGTTATTGCTTGCCCTGTTTCCATGAGGCAATAATAATTATATTATAATGTAATTTAATATACGGGGGTAGATTGTTCTCATTCCACTGTCCATGTCTAGGGATATCTCGTCTTGTTCTCTTTTTAGTACTGTTCAGTTATTGCTTGCCCTGTTTCCATGAGGCAATAATAATTATATTATAATGTAATTTAATCTCCGGGGGGTAAATTGTTCTCATTCCACTGTCCATGTCTAGGGATATCTCGTCTTGTTCTCTTTTTAGTACAGTTCAGTTATTGCTTGCCCTGTTTCCATGAGGCAATAATAATTATATTATAATGTAATTTAATCTATGGGGGTAGATTGTTCTCATTCCACTGTCCATGTCTAGGGATATCTCGTCTTGTTCTCTTTTTAGTACAGTTCAGTTATTGCTTGCCCTGTTTCCATGAGGCAATAATAATTATATTATAATGTAATTTAATATACGGGGGTAGATTGTTCTCATTCCACTGTCCATGTCTAGGGATATCTCGTCTTGTTCTCTTTTTAGTACTGTTCAGTTATTGCTTGCCCTGTTTCCATGAGGCAATAATAATTATAATGTAATTTAATCTAGATTGTTCTCATTCCACTGTCCATGTCTGAGGATATCTCTCTTGTTCTCTTTTAGTACAGTTCAGTTATTGCTTGCCCTGTTTCCATGAGGCAATAATAATAATATATTATAATGTAATTTAATATCAGGGTAAATTGTTCTCATTCCACTGTCCATGTCTAGGGATATCTCGTCTTGTTCTCTTTTTAGTACAGTTCAGTTATTGCTTGCCCTGTTTCCATGAGGCAATAATAATTATATTATAATGTAATTTAATCTATGGGGGTAGATTGTTCTCATTCCACTGTCCATGTCTAGGGATATCTCGTCTTGTTCTCTTTTTAGTACAGTTCAGTTATTGCTTGCCCTGTTTCCATGAGGCAATAATAATTATATTATAATGTAATTTAATATATGGGGTAGATTGTTCTCATTCCACTGTCCATGTCTAGGGATATCTCGTCTTGTTCTCTTTTTTAGTACAGTTCAGTTATTGCTTGCCCTGTTTCCATGAGGCAATAATAATTATATTATAATGTAATTTAATCTCTATGGGGTAGATTGTTCCATCATTCCACTGTCCATGTCTAGGGATATCTCGTCTTGTTCTCTTTTTTAGTACTGTTCAGTTATTGCTTGCCCTGTTTCCATGAGGCAATAATAATTATATTATAATGTAATTTAATCTATGGGGGTAAATTGTTCTCATTCCACTGTCCATGTCTAGGGATATCTCGTCTTGTTCTCTTTTTTAGTACAGTTCAGTTATTGTTTGCCCTGTTTCCATGAGGCAATAATAATTATATTATAATGTAATTTAATCTCCGGGGGTAGATTGTTCTCATTCCACTGTCCATGTCTAGGGATATCTCGTCTTGTTCTCTTTTAGTACAGTTCAGTTATTGCTTGCCCTGTTTCCATGAGGCAATAATAATTATATTATAATGTAATTTAATCTATGGGGTAGATTGTTCTCATTCCACTGTCCATGTCTAGGGATATCTCGTCTTGTTCTCTTTTTAGTACTGTTCAGTTATTGCTTGCCCTGTTTCCTGTTTCCATGAGGCAATAATAATTATATTATAATGTAATTTAATCTATGGGGTAAATTGTTCTCATTCCACTGTCCATGTCTAGGGATATCTCGTCTTGTTCTCTTTTTAGTACAGTTCAGTTATTGCTTGCCCTGTTTCCATGAGGCAATAATAATTATATTATAATGTAATTTAATCTCCGGGGGGTAGATTGTTCTCATTCCACTGTCCATGTCTAGGGATATCTCGTCTTGTTCTCTTTTTAGTACTGTTCAGTTATTGCTTGCCCTGTTTCCATGAGGCAATAATAATTATATTATAATGTAATTTAATCTCCGGGGTAAATTGTTCTCATTCCACTGTCCATGTCTAGGGATATCTCTTGTTCTTTTTTTAGTCTTCTTTTTTGTTTCCATGTACTGTTTTAATCTCCGGTTATTCCACTGTCCATTCTAGGGATATCCTGTTTTCTCTTTTTATTCAGTTAGGCAATAATAATTATATTATAATGTAATTTAATCTCCGGGGGGTAGATTGTTCTCATTCCACTGTCCATGTCTAGGGATATCTCGTCTTGTTCTCTTTTTAGTACTGTTCAGTTATTGCTTGCCCTGTTTCCATGAGGCAATAATAATTATATTATAATGTAATTTAATTCTCCGGGGGGGTAAATTGTTCTCATTCCACTGTCCATGTCTAGGGATATCTCGTCTTGTTCTCTTTTTAAATACAGTTCAGTTATTGCTTGCCCTGTTTCCATGAGGCAATAATAATTATATTATAATGTAATTTAATCTCCGGGGGGTAAATTGTTCTCATTCCACTGTCCATGTCTAGGGATATCTCGTCTTGTTCTCTTTTTAGTACTGTTCAGTTATTGCTTGCCCTGTTTCCATGAGGCAATAATAATTATATTATAATGTAATTTAATCTCCGGGGGGTAAATTGTTCTCATTCCACTGTCCATGTCTAGGGATATCTCGTCTTGTTCTCTTTTTAGTACAGTTCAGTTACTGTTCAATTTAATCTCCGTTATTTGTTCTCATTCCACTGTCCATGTCTAGGGATATCTCGTCTTGTTCTCTTTTTAGTACATTCAGTTATTGGAGGCAATAATAATTATATTATAATGTAATTTAATCTCATTCGTCCATGGGGTAAATTGTTCTCATTCCACTGTCCATGTCTAGGGATATCTCGTCTTGTTCTCTTTTTCTCTTTTGTTCAGTTATTGCTTGCCCTGTTTCCATGAGGCAATAATAATTATATTATAATGTAATTTAATCTCCGTAATTTTCTCATTCCATGTCCATGTCTAGGGATATCTCATCTTGTTCTCTTTTTTAGTACTGTTCAGTTATTGCTTTTCCTGTTTCCATTGTAATTTAATCTATGGGGTCTCATTCCACTGTCCATGTCTAGGGATATCTCGTCTTGTTCTCTTTTTTAGTACAGTTCAGTTATTGCTTGCCCTGTTTCCATGAGGCAATAATAATTATATTATAATGTAATTTAATCTATGGGGGTAGATTGTTCTCATTCCACTGTCCATGTCTAGGGATATCTCGTCTTGTTCTCTTTTTAGTACTGTTCAGTTATTGCTTGCCCTGTTTCCATGAGGCAATAATAATTATATTATAATGTAATTTAATCTATGGGGTAGATTGTTCTCATTCCACTGTCCATGTCTAGGGATATCTCGTCTTGTTCTCTTTTTTAGTACTGTTCAGTTATTGCTTGCCCTGTTTCCATGAGGCAATAATAATTATATTATAATGTAATTTAATCTATGGGGGTAGATTGTTCTCATTCCACTGTCCATGTCTAGGGATATCTCGTCTTGTTCTCTTTTTAGTACAGTTCAGTTATTGCTTGCCCTGTTTCCATGAGGCAAATAATATATTATAATTATAATGTAATTTAATCTTCTCTTTTTTAGTACAGTTCAGGGCCCTGTTTCCATGGGCAATAGATTGTTCTCATCTCCATTCCTGTCCATGTCTAGGGATATCTCGTCTTGTTCTCTTTTTTAGTACTGTTCAGTTATTGCTTGCCCTGTTTCCATGAGGCAATAATAATTATATTATAATGTAATTTAATCTATGGGGGTATTGTTCTCATTCCACTGGGTAGATTGTTCTCATTCCACTGTCCATGTCTAGGGATATCTCTCATTCCACTGTCTTGTTCTCTTTTCTTTTTTAGTACTGTTCAGTTATTGCTTGCCCTGTTTCCATGAGGCAATAATAATTATATTATAATGTAATTTAATCTATGGGGGTAGATTGTTCTCATTCCACTGTCCATGTCTAGGGATATCTCGTCTTGTTCTCTTTTTTAGTACTGTTCAGTTATTGCTTGCCCTGTTTCCATGAGGCAATAATAATTATATTATAATGTAATTTAATCTCGTTTCTCATTCCACTGTCCATGGGGGATATCTCGTCTTGTTCTCTTTTTATTTCCACTGTCCATGTCTGTAATTTAATCTATGGGGATATCCATGTCTAGGGATATCTTGTTCTCTTTTTAGTACTGTTCAGTTATTGCTTGCCCTGTTTCCATGAGGCAATAATAATTATATTATAATGTAATTTAATCTCCGGGGGTAGATTGTTCTCATTCCACTGTCCATGTCTAGGGATATCTCGTCTTGTTCTCTTTTTTAGTACTGTTCAGTTATTGCTTGCCCTGTTTCCATGAGGCAATAATAATTATATTATAATGTAATTTAATCTCAGGGGTAGATTGTTCTCATTCCACTGTCCATGTCTAGGGATATCTCGTCTTGTTCTCTTTTTTAGTACAGTTCAGTTATTGCTTGCCCTGTTTCCATGAGGCAATAATAATTATATTATAATGTAATTTAATCTATGGGGGTAGATTGTTCTCATTCCACTGTCCATGTCTAGGGATATCTCGTCTTGTTCTCTTTTTAGTACTGTTCAGTTATTGCTTGCCCTGTTTCCATGAGGCAATAATAATTATATTATAATGTAATTTAATCTCCGGGGGGTAGATTGTTCTCATTCCACTGTCCATGTCTAGGGATATCTCGTCTTGTTCTCTTTTTAGTACTGTTCAGTTATTGCTTGCCCTGTTTCCATGAGGCAATAATAATTATATTATAATGTAATTTATATTATAATTGTTCTCATTCCAATCCATGTCTAGGGATATCTCGTCTTGTTCTTCTTTTTTAGGTTCAGTTATTGCTTGCCCTGTTTCCATTCTCAATTCCACTCATTCCACTGTCCATGTCTAGGGATATCTCGTCTTGTTCTCTTTTTAGTACTGTTCAGTTATTGCTTGCCCTGTTTCCATGAGGCAATAATAATTATATTATAATGTAATTTAATCTCCGGGGGTAGATTGTTCTCATTCCACTGTCCATGTCTAGGGATATCTCGTCTTGTTCTCTTTTTAGTACTGTTCAGTTATTGCTTGCCCTGTTTCCATGAGGCAATAATAATTATATTATAATGTAATTTAATCTATGGGGGTAAATTGTTCTCATTCCACTGTCCATGTCTAGGCATATCTCGTCTTGTTCTCTTTTTTAGTACTGTTCAGTTATTGCTTGCCCTGTTTCCATGAGGCAATAATAATTATATTATAATTTAATGTAATTTAATCTATGTCTAGGGGGTAGATTGTTCTCATTCCACTGTCCATGTCTAGGGATATCTTCCACTGTCTTGTTCTCTTTTTTAGTACAGTTCAGTTATTGCTTGCCCTGTTTCCATGAGGCAATAATAATTATATTATAATGTAATTTAATCTATGGGGTAGATTGTTCTCATTCCACTGTCCATGTCTAGGGATATCTCGTCTTGTTCTCTTTTTAGTACTGTTCAGTTATTGCTATCTCGCCCTGTTTCCATGAGGCAATAATTATATTATAATGTAATTTAATCTCCGATGGGGTCCATGTCTAGGGATATCTCAATCTTGTTCTCTTTTAGTACACAGTTATTGCATAAACCATGGGAATTTAATCTCGTTCTCATTCCACTGTCCATGTCTAGGGATATCTTTTTTCTCTTTTTAGTACAGTTCAGTTATTGCTTGCCCTGTTTCCATGAGGCAATAATAATTATATTATAATGTAATTTAATCTATGGGGTAGATTGTTCTCATTCCACTGTCCATGTCTAGGGATATCTCGTCTTGTTCTCTTTTTTAGTACTGTTCAGTTATTGCTTGCCCTGTTTCCATGAGGCAATAATAATTATATTATAATGTAATTTAATCTATGGGGGTAGATTGTTCTCATTCCACTGTCCATGTCTAGGGATATCTCGTCTTGTTCTCTTTTTTAGTACTGTTCAGTTATTGCTTGCCCTGTTTCCATGAGGCAATAATAATTATATTATAATGTAATTTAATCTATGGGGTAGATTGTTCTCATTCCACTGTCCATGTCTAGGGATATCTCGTCTTGTTCTCTTTTTTCTAGGGATATCTCGTCTTGTTCTCTTTTTAGTACTGTTCAGTTATTGCTTGCCCTGTTTCCATGAGGCAACAATAATTATATTATAATGTAATTTAATCAGCTTTCCACTGTCCATGTCTAGGGATATCCCTGTTTCCATGAGGCAATAATAATTATATTATAATGTAATTTAATCTATGGGGTAAATTGTTCTCATTCCACTGTCCATGTCTAGGGATATCTCGTCTTGTTCTCTTTTTAGTACAGTTCAGTTATTGCTTGCCCTGTTTCCATGAGGCAATAATAATTATATTATAATGTAATTTAATCTATAGGGGGTAGATTGTTCTCATTCCACTGTCCATGTCTAGGGATATCTCGTCTTGTTCTCTTTTTTCATACAGTTCAGTTATTGCTTGCCCTGTTTCCATGAGGCAATAATAATTATATTATAATGTAATTTAATCTATTTTAGGGTTCATTGTTCTCATTCCACTGTCCATGTCTGTAATTTAATCTCGTCTTGTTCTCTTTTTGTCTGGGATTATACTGTTTCTCTTTTATTGCTTGCCCTGTTTCCATGAGGCAATAATAATTATATTATAATGTAATTTAATCTATGGGGGTAGATTGTTCTCATTCCACTGTCCATGTCTAGGGATATCTCGTCTTGTTCTCTTTTTTAGTACAGTTCAGTTATTGCTTGCCCTGTTTCCATGAGGCAATAATAATTATATTATAATGTAATTTAATCTATGGGGTAGATTGTTCTCATTCCACTGTCCATGTCTAGGGGATATCTCGTCTTGTTCTCTTTTTAGTACAGTTCAGTTATTGCTTGCCCTGTTTCCATGAGGCAATAATAATTATATTATAATGTAATTTAATCTATGGGGGGTAGATTGTTCTCATTCCACTGTCCATGTCTAGGATATCTCGTCTTGTTTCTTTTTTTAGTACAGTTCAGTTATTGCTTGCCCTGTTTCCATGAGGCAATAATAATTATATTATAATGTAATTTAATCTATGGGGTAGATTGTTCTCATTCCACTGTCCATGTCTAGGGATATCTCTCTTTTAGTCTTGTTCTTTTTTTTTCCATGTACTTGTTCAGTTATTGCTAGTTCTGTTTCCATGAGGTTCAATAATAATTATATTATATTATAATGTAATTTAATCTATGGGGGTAGATTGTTCTCATTCCACTGTCCATGTCTAGGGATATCTCGTCTTGTTCTCTTTTTAGTACTGTTCAGTTATTGCTTGCCCTGTTTCCATGAGGCAATAATAATTATATTATAATGTAATTTAATCTATGGGGGTAGATTGTTCTCATTCCACTGTCCATGTCTAGGGATATCTCGTCTTGTTCTCTTTTTAGTACTGTTCAGTTATTGCTTGCCCTGTTTCCATGAGGCAATAATAATTATATTATAATGTAATTTAATCTATGGGGGGTAGATTGTTCTCATTCCACTGTCCATGTCTAGGGATATCTCGTCTTGTTCTCTTTTTAGTACTGTTCAGTTATTGCTTGCCCTGTTTCCATGAGGCAATAATAATTATATTATAATGTAATTTAATCTATGGGGTAGATTGTTCTCATTCCACTGTCCATGTCTAGGGATATCTCGTCTTGTTCTCTTTTTAGTACAGTTCAGTTATTGCTTGCCCTGTTTCCATGAGGCAATAATAATTATATTATAATGTAATTTAATCTATGGGGGTAGATTGTTCTCATTCCACTGTCCATGTCTAGGGATATCTCGTCTTGTTCTCTTTTTTTAGTACTGTTCAGTTATTGCTTGCCCTGTTTCCATGAGGCAATAATAATTATATTATAATGTAATTTAATCTAGATTGTTCTCATTCCACTGATGTCTAGGGATTCTCATTCCACTGTCCATGTCTGTTTCCATGAGGATATCTCCGTAGATTGTTCTCTTTTTTAGGGATATCTGTTCAGTTATTGCTTGCCCTGTTTCCATGAGGCAATAATAATTATATTATAATGTAATTTAATCTATGGGGGTAGATTGTTCTCATTCCACTGTCCATGTCTAGGGATATCTCGTCTTGTTCTCTTTTTTTAGTACTGTTCAGTTATTGCTTGCCCTGTTTCCATGAGGCAATAATAATTATATTATAATGTAATTTAATCTATGGGGTAGATTGTTCTCATTCCACTGTCCATGTCTAGGGATATCTCGTCTTTGTTCTCTTTTTAGTACTGTTCAGTTATTGCTTGCCCTGTTTCCATGAGGCAATAATAATTATATTATAAATGTAATTTAATTCTATGGGGGATATTGTTCTCATTCCACTGTCCATGTCTAGGGATATTCTCCATGTCTAGGGATATCTTCTTGTTCTTTTTAGTACTGTTCAGTTATTGCTTGCCCTGTTTCCATGAGGCAATAATAATTATATTATAATGTAATTTTAATCTATGGGGTAGATTGTTCTCATTCCACTGTCCATGTCTAGGGATATCTCGTCTTGTTCTCTTTTTAGTACTGTTCAGTTATTGCTTGCCCTGTTTCCATGAGGCAATAATAATTATATTATAATGTAATTTAATCTATGGGGTAGATTGTTCTCATTCCACTGTCCATGTCTAGGGATATCTCGTCTTGTTCTCTTTTTAGTACTGTTCAGTTATTGCTTGCCCTGTTTCCATGAGGCAATAATAATTATATTATAATGTAATTTAATCTATGGGGGTAGATTGTTCTCATTCCACTGTCCATGTCTAGGGATATCTCGTCTTGTTCTCTTTTAGTACTGTTCAGTTATTGCTTGTTCCATGAGGCAATAATAATTATATTATAATGTAATTTAATCTATGGGGGTAGATTGTTTCTCCCACTGTCCATTCTAGGGATATCTCATCTTGTTCTCTTTTTAGTACTGTTCAGTTATTGCTTGCCCTGTTTCCATATTATTATATGTAATTTAATCTATGGGGGTAGATTGTTCTCATTCCACTGTCCATGTCTAGGGATATCTCTGTCTTGTTCTCTTTTTTAGTACTGTTCAGTTATTGCTTGCCCTGTTTCCATGAGGCAATAATAATTATATTATAATGTAATTTAATCTATGGGGGTGATTGTTCTCATTCCACTGTCCATGTCTAGGGATATCTTGTCTTGTTCTCTTTTTAGTACAGTTCAGTTATTGCTTGCCCTGTTTCCATGAGGCAATAATAATTATATTATAATGTAATTTAATCTACGGGGGGTAGATTGTTCTCATTCCACTGTCCATGTCTAGGGATATCTCGTCTTGTTCTCTTTTTAGTACTGTTCAGTTATTGCTTGCCCTGTTTCCATGAGGCAATAATAATTATATTATAATGTAATTTAATCTATGGGGTAGATTGTTCTCATTCCACTGTCCATGTCTAGGGATATCTCGTCTTGTTCTCTTTTTTAGTACTGTTCAGTTATTGCTTGCCCTGTTTCCATGAGGCAATAATAATTATATTATAATGTAATTTAATCTATGGGGTAGATTGTTCTCATTCCACTGTCCATGTCTAGGGATATCTCGTCTTGTTCTCTTTTAGTACAGTTCAGTTATTGCTTGTCCTGTTTCCATGAGGCAATAATAATTATATTATAATGTAATTTAATCTATGGGGGTAGATTGTTCTCATTCCACTGTCCATGTCTAGGGATATCTCGTCTTGTTCTCTTTTTAGTACTGTTCAGTTATTGCTTGCCCTGTTTCCATGAGGCAATAATAATTATATTATAATGTAATTTAATCTATGGGGGTAGATTGTTCTCATTCCACTGTCCATGTCTAGGGATATCTCGTCTTGTTCTCTTTTTAGTACTGTTCAGTTATTGCTTGCCCTGTTTCCATGAGGCAATAATAATTATATTATAATGTAATTTAATCTATGGGGGTAGATTGTTCTCATTCCACTGTCCATGTCTAGGGATATCTCGTCTTGTTCTCTTTTTTAGTACTGTTCAGTTATTGCTTGCCCTGTTTCCATGAGGCAATAATAATTATATTATAATGTAATTTAATCTATGGGGTAGATTGTTCTCATTCCACTGTCCATGTCTAGGGATATCTCGTCTTGTTCTCTTTTTTAGTACTGTTCAGTTATTGCTTGCCCTGTTTCCATGAGGCAATAATAATTATATTATAATGTAATTTAATCTATGGGGTAGATTGTTCTCATTCCACTGTCCATGTCTAGGGATATCTCGTCTTGTTCTCTTTTTTAGTACTGTTCAGTTATTGCTTGCTGTGAGGCCCTAATCTATGGGGGTAGATTGTTCTCATTCCACTTCCATGTCTAGGGATATCTCGTCTTGTTCTCTTTTTTTAGTACTGTTCAGTTATTATATTATTATATTATAATGTAATTTAATCTATGGGGTAGATTGTTCTCATTCCACTGTCCATGTCTAGGGATATCTCGTCTTGTTCTCTTTTTAGTACTGTTCAGTTATTGCTTGCCCTGTGTTTCCATGAGGCAATAATAATTATATTATAATGTAATTTAATCTATGGGGTAGATTGTTCTCATTCCACTGTCCATGTCTAGGGATATCTCTTGCCTTGTTCTCTTTTTAGTACTGTTCAGTTATTGCTTGCCCTGTTTCCATGAGGCAATAATAATTATATTATAATGTAATTTAATCTATGGGGTAGATTGTTCTCATTCCACTGTCCATGTCTAGGGATATCTCGTCTTGTTCTCTTTTTAGTACTGTTCAGTTATTGCTTGCCCTGTTTCCATGAGGCAATAATAATTATATTATAATGTAATTTAATCTATGGGGGTAGATTGTTCTCATTCCACTGTCCATGTCTAGGGATATCTCGTCTTGTTCTCTTTTTTTAGTACTGTTCAGTTATTGCTTGCCCTGTTTCCATGAGGCAATAATAATTATATTATAATGTAATTTAATCTATGGGGGTAGATTGTTCTCATTCCACTGTCCATGTCTAGGGATATCTCGTCTTGTTCTCTTTTTAGTACAGTTCAGTTATTGCTTGCCCTGTTTCCATGGGCAAATAATAATTATATTATAATGTGTAATTTAATCTATGGGGTAGATTGTTCTCATTCCACTGTCCATGTCTAGGGATATCTCGTCTTGTTCTCTTTTAGTACTGTTCAGTTATTGCTTGCCCTGTTTCCATGAGGCAATAATAATTATATTATAATGTAATTTAATCTATGGGGGTAGATTGTTCTCATTCCACTGTCCATGTCTAGGGATATCTCGTCTTGTTCTCTTTTTAGTACTGTTCAGTTATTGCTTGCCCTGTTTCCATGAGGCAATAAATATATTATAATGTAATTTAATCTATGGGGGGTAGATTGTTCTCATTCCACTGTCCATGTCTAGGGATATCTCGTCTTGTTCTCTTTTTAGTACTGTTCAGTTATTGCTTGCCCTGTTTCCATGAGGCAATAATAATTATAATTATAATGTAATTTAATCTATGGGGTAGATTGTTTGCTCATTCCACTGTCCATGTCCATGTCTAGGGATATCTCGTCTTGTTCTCTTTTTTTAGTACTGTTCAGTTATTGCTTGCCCTGTTTCCATGAGGCAATAATAATTATATTATAATGTAATTTAATCTATGGGGGTAATTGTTCTCATTCCACTGTCCATGTCTAGGGATATCTCGTCTTGTTCTCTTTTTAGTACTGTTCAGTTATTGCTTGCCCTGTTTCCATGAGGCAATAATAATTATATTATAATGTAATTTAATCTATGGGGGTAGATTGTTCTCATTCCACTGTCCATGTCTAGGGATATCTCGTCTTGTTCTCTTTTTTTAGTACTGTTCAGTTATTGCTTGCCCTGTTTCCATGAGGCAATAATAATTATATTATAATGTAATTTAATCTATGGGGTAGATTGTTCTCATTCCACTGTCCATGTCTAGGATATCTCATGTTCTCTCTTTTAGTACTGTTCAGTTATTGCTTCGTCCTTTTCCATGAGGCAATAATAATTATATTATAATGTAATTTAATCTATAGGGGTAGATTGTTCTCATTCCACTGTCCATGTCTAGGGATATCTCGTCTTGTTCTCTTTTTTAGTACTGTTCAGTTATTGCTTGCCCTGTTTCCATGAGGCAATAATAATTATATTATAATGTAATTTAATCTATGGGGTAGATTGTTCTCATTCCACTGTCCATGTCTAGGGATATCTCGTCTTGTTCTCTTTTTAGTACTGTTCAGTTATTGCTTGCCCTGTTTCCATGAGGCAATAATAATTATATTATAATGTAATTTAATCTATGGGGGTAGATTGTTCTCATTCCACTGTCCATGTCTAGGGATATCTCTTTTTTAGTACTTGTTCTCTTTTAGTACTGTTCAGTTATTGTTCTCATTCCACTGTCCCTGTTTCCATGAGGCAAGGCAATAATAATTATATTATAATGTAATTTAATCTATGGGGTAGATTGTTCTCATTCCACTGTCCATGTCTAGGGATATCTCATCTTGTTCTCTTTTTAGTACTGTTCAGTTATTGCTTGCCCTGTTTCCATGAGGCAATAATAATTATATTATAATGTAATTTAATCTATGGGGTAGATTGTTCTCATTCCACTGTCCATGTCTAGGGATATCTTGTCTTGTTCTTTTTTTAGTACTGTTCAGTTATTGCTTGCCCTGTTTCCATGAGGCAATAATAATTATATTATAATGTAATTTAATCTATGGGGGTAGATTGTTCTCATTCCACTGTCCATGTCTAGGGATATCTCGTCTTGTTCTCTTTTTAGTACTGTTCAGTTATTGCTTGCCCTGTTTCCATGAGGCAATAATAATTATATTATAATGTAATTTAATCTATGGGGTAAATTGTTCTCATTCCACTGTCCATGTCTCTAGGATATCTCTCTTGTTCTCTTTTAGTACTGTTCAGTTATTGTTTGCCCTGTTTCCATGAGGCAATAATAATTATATTATAATGTAATTTAATCTATGGGGTAGATTGTTCTCATTCCACTGTCCATGTCTAGGGATATCTCGTCTTGTTCTTTTTAGTACTGTTCAGTTATTGCTTGCCCTGTTTCCATGAGGCAATAATAATTATATTATAATGTAATTTAATCTATGGGGTAGATTGTTCTCATTCCACTGTCCATGTCTAGGGATATCTCATCTTGTTCTCTTTTTTAGTACTGTTCAGTTATTGCTTGCCCTGTTTCCATGAGGCAATAATAATTATATTATAATGTAATTTAATCTATGGGGGTAGATTGTTCTCATTCCACTGTCCATGTCTAGGGATATCTCGTCTTGTTCTCTTTTTAGTACTGTTCAGTTATTGCTTGCCCTGTTTCCATGAGGCAATAATAATTATATTATAATGTAATTTAATCTATGGGGGTAGATTGTTCTCATTCCACTGTCCATGTCTAGGGATATCTCGTCTTGTTCTCTTTTTTTAGTACTGTTCAGTTATTGCTTGCCCTGTTTCCATGAGGCAATAATAATTATATTATAATGTAATTTAATCTATGGGGGTAGATTGTTCTCATTCCACTGTCCATGTCTAGGGATATCTCGTCTTGTTCTCTTTTTTAGTACTGTTCAGTTATTGCTTGCCCTGTTTCCATGAGGCAATAATAATTATATTATAATGTAATTTAATCTATGGGGTAGATTGTTCTCATTCCACTGTCCATGTCTAGGGATATCTCGTCTTGTTCTCTTTTTAGTACTGTTCAGTTATTGCTTGCCCTGTTTCCATGAGGCAATAATAATTATATTATAATGTAATTTAATCTATGGGGTAGATTGTTCTCATTCCACTGTCCATGTCTAGGGATATCTCGTCTTGTTCTCTTTTAGTACTGTTCAGTTATTGCTTGCCCTGTTTCCATGAGGCAATAATAATTATATATATTATAATGTAATTTTCTCATTCCACTGTCCATGTCTAGGATATATCGGTACTGTTCAGTTATTGCTTGCCCTGTTTCCATGAGGCAATAATAATTATATTGTTCTCATTCCACTGTCCATGTCTAGGGATATCGTTCTCATTTTAGTACTGTTTCAGTTTTAATTGCCCTGTTTCCATGGGATAATTATATTATAATGTAATTTAATCTCTCATTCCACTGTCCATGTCTAGGGATATCTCGTCTTGTTCTCTTTTTAGTACTGTTCAGTTATTGCTTGCCCTGTTTCCATGAGGCAATAATAATTATATTATAATGTAATTTAATCTATGGGGTAGATTGTTCTCATTCCACTGTCCATGTCTAGGGATATCTCGTCTTGTTCTCTTTTTTAGTACTGTTCAGTTATTGCTTGCCCTGTTTCCATGAGGCAATAATAATTATATTATAATGTAATTTAATCTATGGGGGGTAGATTGTTCTCATTCCACTGTCCATGTCTAGGGATATCTCGTCTTGTTCTCTTTTTTAGTACTGTTCAGTTATTGCTGTCCTGTTTCCATGAGGCAATAATTAATTATATTATAATGTAATTTAATCTCATTCCATGGGGGATAGATTGTTCTCATTCCACTGTCCATGTCTAGGATATCTCGTCTTGTTCTTTTTAGTACTGTTCAGTTATTGCTTGCCCTGTTTCCATGAGGCAATAATAATTATATTATAATGTAATTTAATCTATGGGGGGTAGATTGTTCTCATTCCACTGTCCATGTCTAGGGATATCTCGTCTTGTTCTTTTTTAGTACAGTTCAGTTATTGCTTGCCCTGTTTCCATGAGGCAATAATAATTATATTATAATGTAATTTAATCTATGGGGTAGATTGTTCTCATTCCACTGTCCATGTCTAGGATATCTCGTCTTGTTCTCTTTTTTTTAGTACTGTTCAGTTATTGCTTGCCCTGTTTCCATGAGGCAATAATAATTATATTATAATGTAATTTAATGTAATTTAATCCACTGTCCATGTCTCATTCCATATTATAATGTAATTTTAATCTGTCCATGTCCATGTCCAGGATATCTCGTCTTGTTCTCTTTTTTTGTACTGTTCAGTTATTGCTTGCCCTGTTTCCATGAGGCAATAATAATTATATTATAATGTAATTTAATCTATGGGGGTAGATTGTTCTCATTCCACTGTCCATGTCTAGGGATATCTCGTCTTGTTCTCTTTTTAGTACTGTTCAGTTATTGCTTGCCCTGTTTCCATGAGGCAATAATAATTATATTATAATGTAATTTAATCTATGGGGTAGATTGTTCTCATTCCACTGTCCATGTCTAGGGGATATCTCGTCTTGTTCTCTTTTTAGTACTGTTCAGTTATTGCTTGCCCTGTTTCCATGAGGCAATAATAATTATATTATAATGTAATTTAATCTATGGGGTAGATTGTTCTCATTCCACTGTCCATGTCTAGGGATATCTCGTCTTGTTCTCTTTTTTAGTACTGTTCAGTTATTGCTTGCCCTGTTTCCATGAGGCAATAATAATTATATTATAATGTAATTTAATCTCCGGGGTAGATTGTTCTCATTCCACTGTCCATGTCTAGGGATATCTCATCTTGTTCTCTTTTTAGTACTGTTCAGTTATTGCTTGCCCTGTTTCCATGAGGCAATAATAATTATATTATAATGTAATTTAATCTATGGGGGTAGATTGTTCTCATTCCACTGTCCATGTCTAGGGATATCTCGTCTTGTTCTCTTTTTAGTACTGTTCAGTTATTGCTTGCCCTGTTTCCATGAGGCAATAATAATTATATTATAAATGTAATTTAATCTATGGGGTAGATTGTTCTCATTCCACTGTCCATGTCTAGGGATATCTCGTCTTGTTCTCTTTTTAGTACTGTTCAGTTATTGCTTGCCCTGTTTCCATGAGGCAATAATAATTATATTATAATGTAATTTAATCTATGGGGTAGATTGTTCTCATTCCACTGTCCATGTCTAGGGATATCTCGTCTTGTTCTCTTTTTTAGTACTGTTCAGTTATTGCTTGCCCTGTTTCCATGAGGCAATAATAATTATATTATAATGTAATTTAATCTATGGGGTAGATTGTTCTCATTCCACTGTCCATGTCTAGGGATATCTCGTCTTGTTCTCTTTTTAGTACTGTTCAGTTATTGCTTGCCCTGTTTCCATGAGGCAATAATAATTATATTATAATGTAATTTAATCTATGGGGTAGATTGTTCTCATTCCACTGTCCATGTCTAGGGATATCTCGTCTTGTTCTCTTTTTAGTACTGTTCAGTTATTGCTTTTCCATGAGGCAATGTTTCCATGAGGCAATAATAATTATATATAATATAATCTATGAGGGGTATTGTTCTCATTCCACTGTCCATGTCTAATATCTCGTCTTGTTCTCTTTTTAGTACTGTTCAGTTATTGCTTGCCCTGTTTCCATGAGGCAATTCTTATATTATAATGTAATTTAATCTATACTGTCCATTCCACTGTCCATGTCTAGGGATATCTCGTCTTGTTCTCTTTTAGTACTGTTCAGTTATTGCTTGCCCTGTTTCCATGAGGCAATAATAATTATATTATAATGTAATTTAATCTATGGGGGTAGATTGTTCTCATTCCACTGTCCATGTCTAGGGATATCTCGTCTTGTTCTTTTTTTTTTTTGTACTGTTCAGTTATTGCTTGCCCTGTTTCCATGAGGCAATAATAATTATATTATAATGTAATTTAATCTATGGGGGTAGATTGTTCTCATTCCACTGTCCATGTCTAGGGATATCTCATCTTGTTCTCTTTTTTAGTACTGTTCAGTTATTGCTTTCCCTGTTTCCATGAGGCAATAATAATTATATTATAATGTAATTTAATCTATGGGGGGTAGATTGTTCTCATTCCACTGTCCATGTCTAGGGATATCTCGTCTTGTTCTCTTTTAGTACTGTTCAGTTATTGCTTGCCCTGTTCATGAGGCAATAATAATTTATTATAATGTAATTTAATCTATGGGGGGTTCTCATTCCACTGTCCATGTCTAGGGATATCTCGTCTTGTTCTCTTTTTTAGTACTGTTTCCATGAGGCAATAATAATTATATTATAATGTAATTTAATCTATGGGGTAGATTGTTCTCATTCCACTGTCCATGTCTAGGGATATCTCGTCTTGTTCTCTTTTTAGTACTGTTCAGTTATTGCTTGCCCTGTTTCCATGAGGCAATAATAATTATATTATAATGTAATTTAATCTATAATTGTTCTCATTCCACTGTCCATTTAATATCTGGGGATTGTTCTCTTTTAGTACTGTTCAGTCATTCCACTGTTTCCATGTCTAATAATTATATTATAATGTCTTGTTCTTTTTCATTCCACTGTCCATGTTCATATCTATTTGTTCTCTTTTTTAGTACTGTTCAGTTTTGCCCCTGTTTCCATGAGGCAATAATAATTATATTATAATGTAATTTAATCTATGGGGGTAGATTGTTCTCATTCCACTGTCCATGTCTAGGGATATCTCGTCTTGTTCTCTTTTTAGTACTGTTCAGTTATTGCTTGCCCTGTTTCCATGAGGCAATAATAATTATATTATAATGTAATTTAATCTATGGGGTAGATTGTTCTCATTCCACTGTCCATGTCTAGGGATATCTCGTTTGTTCTCTTTTTAGTACTGTTCAGTTATTGCTTGCCCTGTTTCCATGAGGCAATAATAATTATATTATAATGTAATTTAATCTATGGGGTAGATTGTTCTCATTCCACTGTCCATGTCTAGGGATATCTCGTCTTGTTCTCTTTTTAGTACTGTTCAGTTATTGCTTGCCCTGTTTCCATGAGGCAATAATAATTATATTATAATGTAATTTAATCTACGGGGGGTAGATTGTTCTCATTCCACTGTCCATGTCTAGGGATATCTCGTCTTGTTCTCTTTTAGTACTGTTCAGTTATTGCTTGCCCTGTTTCCATGAGGCAATAATAATTATATTATAATGTAATTTAATCTATGGGGGTAGATTGTTCTCATTCCACTGTCCATGTCTAGGGATATCTCGTCTTGTTCTCTTTTTTGTACTGTTCAGTGATTGCTAGACCTGATTCCATGAGGCAATAATAATTATATTATAATGTAATTTAATCTATGGGGGTAGATTGTTCTCATTCCACTGTCCATGTCTAGGGATATCTCTTTTTTTTAGTACTGTTCAGTTATTGCTTGCCCTGTTTCCATGAGGCAATAATAATTATATTATAATGTAATTTAATCTATGGGGTAGATTGTTCTCATTCCACTGTCCATGTCTAGGGATATCTCGTCTTGTTCTCTTTTTTACAGTTCTGTTATTGCTTGCCCTGTTTCCATGAGGCAATAATAATTATATTATAATGTAATTTAATCTATGGGGTAGATTGTTCTCATTCCACTGTCCATGTCTAGGGATATCTCGTCTTGTTCTCTTTTTAGTACTGTTCAGTTATTGCTTGCCCTGTTTCCATGAGGCAATAATAATTATATTATAATGTAATTTAATCTATGGGGTAGATTGTTCTCATTCCACTGTCCATGTCTAAGGGATATCTCTTGTCTTGTTCTCTTTTTAGTACTGTTCAGTTATTGCTTGCCCTGTTTCCATGAGGCAATAATAATTATATTATAATGTAATTTAATCTATGGGGGTAGATTGTTCTCATTCCACTGTCCATGTCTAGGGATATCTCGTCTTGTTCTCTTTTTAGTACTGTTCAGTTATTGCTTGCCCTGTTTCCATGAGGCAATAATAATTATATTATAATGTAATTTAATCTATGGGGGTAGATTGTTCTCATTCCACTGTCCATGTCTAGGGATATCTCGTCTTGTTCTCTTTTTAGTACTGTTCAGTTATTGCTTGCCCTGTTTCCATGAGGCAATAATAATTATATTATAATGTAATTTAATCTATGGGGGTCTTGTAGATTGTTCTCATTCCACTGTCCATGTCTAGGGATATCTCGTCTTGTTCTCTTTTTTAGTACTGTTCAGTTATTGCTTGCCCTGTTTCCATGAGGCAATAATAATTATATTATAATGTAATTTAATCTATGGGGTAGATTGTTCTCATTCCACTGTCCATGTCTAGGGATATCTCGTCTTGTTCTCTTTTTGTTCAGTACTGTTCATGTTATTATATTATAATGTAATTTAATCTTGCCCTGTTTCCATGAGGCAATAATAATTATATTATAATGTAATTTAATCTATGGGGTAGATTGTTCTCATTCCACTGTCCATGTCTAGGGATATCTCGTCTTGTTCTCTTTTTAGTACTGTTCAGTTATTGCTTGCCCTGTTTCCATGAGGCAATAATAATTATATTATAATGTAATTTAATCTATGGGGGTAGATTGTTCTCATTCCACTGTCCATGTCTAGGGATATCTCGTCTTGTTCTCTTTTTAGGTTCTCTTTTTAGTACTGTTCAGTTATTGCTTGCCCTGTTTTCCATGAGGCAATAATAATTATATTATAATGTAATTTAATCTATGGGGGTAGATTGTTCTCATTCCACTGTCCATGTCTAGGGATATCTCGTCTTGTTCTCTTTTAGTACTGTTCAGTTATTGCTTGCCCTGTTTCCATGAGGCAATAATAATTATATTATAATGTAATTTAATCTATGGGGTAGATTGTTCTCATTCCACTGTCCATGTCTAGGGATATCTCGTCTTGTTCTCTTTTTAGTACTGTTCAGTTATTGCTTGCCCTGTTTCCATGAGGCAATAATAATTATATTATAATGTAATTTAATCTATGGGGGTAGATTGTTCTCATTCCACTGTCCATGTCTAGGGATATCTCTTTGTTCTCTTTTTAGTACTGTTCAGTTATTGCTTGCCCTGTTTCCATGAGGCAATAATAATTATATTATAATGTAATTTAATCTATAATGGGGTAGATTGTTCTCATTCCACTGTCCATGTCTAGGATATCTCGTCTTGTTCTCTTTTAGTACTGTTCAGTTATTGCTTGCCCTGTTTCCATGAGGCAATAATAATTATATTATAATGTAATTTAATCTATGGGGTAGATTGTTCTCATTCCACTGTCCATGTCTAGGGATATCTCGTCTTGTTCTCTTTTTTAGTACAGTTCAGTTATTGCTTGCCCTGTTTCCATGAGGCAATAATAATTATATTATAATGTAATTTAATCTATGGGGGTAGATTGTTCTCATTCCACTGTCCATGTCTAGGGATATCTCGTCTTGTTCTCTTTTTTAGTACTGTTCAGTTATTGCTTGCCCTGTTTCCATGAGGCAATAATAATTATATTATAATGTAATTTAATCTATGGGGGTAGATTGTTCTCATTCCACTGTCCATGTCTAGGGATATCTCGTCTTGTTCTCTTTTTAGTACTGTTCAGTTATTGCTTGCCCTGTTTCCTTGAGGCAATAATAATTATATTATAATGTAATTTAATCTATGGGGGTAGATTGTTCTCATTCCACTGTCCATGTCTAGGATATCTCGTCTTGTTCTCTTTTTAGTACTACTGTTCAGTTAATTGCTAATGTAATTTAATCTATGGGGGTAGATGTTTCCATGTCCATGTCTAGGGATATCTAATTATATTTTTTAGTACTGTTCAGTAATTGCTTGCCCTAATTTAATTATATTATAATGTAATTTAATCTAGATTGTTCTCATTCCACTGTCCATGTCTAGGGATATCTCGTCTTGTTCTCTTTTTTTTTTGTACTGTTCAGTTATTGCTTGCCCTGTTTCCATGAGGCAATAATAATTATATTATAATGTAATTTAATCTATGGGGTAGATTGTTCTCATTCCACTGTCCATGTCTAGGGATATCTCGTCTTGTTCTCTTTTTAGTACTGTTCAGTTATTGCTTGCCCTGTTTCCATGAGGCAATAATAATTATATTTATAATGTAATTTAATCTCCGGGGTTCTCTTTTTAGTAGATTGTTCCCTCATTCCACTGTCCATGTCTGTCTAGGGATATCTCGTCTTGTTCTCTTTTTAGTACTGTTCAGTTATTGCTTGCCCTGTTTCCATGAGGCAATAATAATTATATTATAATGTAATTTAATCTATGGGGGTAGACTGTTCTCATTCCACTGTCCATGTCTAGGGATATCTCATCTTGTTCTCTTTTTAGTACTGTTCAGTTATTGCTTGCCCTGTTTCCATGAGGCAATAATAATTATATTATAATGTAATTTAATCTATGGGGGTAGATTGTTCTCATTCCACTGTCCATGTCTAGGGATATCTCGTCTTGTTCTCTTTTAGTACTGTTCAGTTATTGCTTGCCCTGTTTCCATGAGGCAATATAATTATATTATAATGTAAATCTTAATCTATGTTCTCATTCCACTGTCCATGTCTAGGGATATCTCGTCTTGTTCTCTTTTAGTACTGTTCAGTTATTGCTTGCCCTGTTTCCATGAGGCAATAATAATTATATTATAATGTAATTTAATCTATGGGGGATATCTCGATTGTTCTCATTCCACTGTCCATGTCTAGGGATATTCTGTCCATGTCTTGTTCTCTTTTTTCTTTTAGTACTGTTCAGTTATTGCTTGCCCTGTTTCCATGAGGCAATAATAATTATATTATAATGTAATTTAATCTATGGGGGTAGATTGTTCTCATTCCACTGTCCATGTCTAGGGATATCTCGTCTTGTTCTCTTTTTTAGTACTGTTCAGTTATTGCTTGCCCTGTTTCCATGAGGCAATAATAATTATATTATAATGTAATTTAATCTATGGGGGTAGATTTCTCATTCCACTGTCCATGTCTAGGGATATCTCGTCTTGTTCTCTTTTTAGTACTGTTCAGTTTTGCTTGCCCTGTTTCCATGAGGCAATAATAATTATATTATAATGTAATTTAATCTCCGGGATATTGTTCTCATTCCACTGTCCATGTCTAGGATATCTCGTCTTGTTCTCTTTTTAGTACTGTTCAGTTATTGCTTGCCCTGTTTCCATGAGGCAATAATAATTATATTATAATGTAATTTAATCTATGGGGGTAGATTGTTCTCATTCCACTGTCCATGTCTAGGGATATCTCGTCTTGTTCTCTTTTTAGTACTGTTCAGTTATTGCTTGCCCTGTTTCCATGAGGCAATAATAATTATATTATAATGTAATTTAATCTATGGGGTAGATTGTTCTCATTCCACTGTCCATGTCTAGGGATATCTCGTCTTGTTCTCTTTTAGTACTGTTCAGTTATTGTTTGCCCTGTTTCCATGAGGCAATAATAATTATATTATAATGTAATTTAATCTATGGGGGTAGATTGTTCTCATTCCACTGTCCATGTCTAGGGATATCTCGTCTTGTTCTCTTTTTAGTACTGTTCAGTTATTGCTTGCCCTGTTTCCATGAGGCAATAATAATTATATTATAATGTAATTTAATCTCCGGGGGTAGATTGTTCTCATTCCACTGTCCATGTCTCTTTTTAGGGATATCTCGTCTTGTTCTCTTTTTTTTAATGTACTGTTCAGTTATTGCCATGTCTAGCCCTGTTTCCATGAGGCAATAATAATTATATTATAATGTAATTTAATCTATGGGGGGTAGATTGTTCTCATTCCACTGTCCATGTCTAGGGATATCTCGTCTTGTTCTCTTTTTTAGTACTGTTCAGTTATTGCTTGCCCTGTTTCCATGAGGCAATAATAATTATATTATAATGTAATTTAATCTATGGGGGTAGATTGTTCTCATTCCACTGTCCATGTCTAGGGATATCTCGTCTTGTTCTCTTTTTTAGTACTGTTCAGTTATTGCTTGCCCTGTTTCCATGAGGCAATAATAATTATATTATAATGTAATTTAATCTATGGGGTAGATTGTTCTCATTCCACTGTCCATGTCTAGGGATATCTCGTCTTGTTCTCTTTTTTAGTACTGTTCAGTTATTGCTTGCCCTGTTTCCATGAGGCAATAATAATTATATTATAATGTAATTTAATCTATGGGGTAAATTGTTCTCATTCCACTGTCCATGTCTAGGGATATCTCGTCTTGTTCTCTTTTTTTTTTAGTACTGTTCAGTTATTGCTTGCCCTGTTTCCATGAGGCAATAATAATTATATTATAATGTAATTTAATCTATGGGGTAGATTGTTCTCATTCCACTGTCCATGTCTAGGGATATCTCGTCTTGTTCTCTTTTTAGTACTGTTCAGTTATTGCTTGCCCTGTTTCCATGAGGCAATAATAATTATATTATAATGTAATTTAATCTATGGGGGATAGATTGTTCTCATTCCACTGTCCATGTCTAGGGATATCTCGTCTTGTTCTCTTTTTTCTCATACTGTTCAGTTATTGCTTTTTTAGCCCTGTTTCCATGAGGCAATAATAATTATATTATAATGTAATTTAATCTCCGGGGTAGATTGTTCTCATTCCACTGTCCATGTCTAGGGATATCTCGTCTTGTTCTCTTTTTAGTACTGTTCAGTTATTGCTTGCCCTGTTTCCATGAGGCAATAATAATTATATTATAATGTAATTTAATCTATGGGGGTAGATTGTTCTCATTCCACTGTCCATGTCTAGGGATATCTCGTCTTGTTCTCTTTTAGTACTGTTCAGTTATTGCTTGCCCTGTTTCCATGAGGCAATAATAATTATATTATAATTAATTTAATGTAATTTAATCTCCGGGGTAGATTGTTCTCATTCCACTGTCCATGTCTAGGGATATCTCGTCTTGTTCTCTTTTTAGTACTGTTCAGTTATTGCTTGCCCTGTTTCCATGAGGCAATAATAATTATATTATAATGTAATTTAATCTATGGGGTAGATTGTTCTCATTCCACTGTCCATGTCTAGGGATATCTCGTCTTGTTCTCTTTTTAGTACTGTTCAGTTATTGCTTGCCCTGTTTCCATGAGGCAATAATAATTATATTATAATGTAATTTAATCTATGGGGGTAGATTGTTCTCATTCCATTGTACATGTCTAGGGATATCTCGTCTTGTTCTCTTTTTAGTACTGTTCAGTTATTGCTTGCCCTGTTTCCATGAGGCAATAATAATTATATTATAATGTAATTTAATCTATGGGGGGTAGATTGTTCTCATTCCACTGTCCATGTCTAGGGATATCTCGTCTTGTTCTTTTTAGTACTGTTCTTATTTTGTTTCCAGTAATAATTATATTATAATGTAATTTAATCTCCGGGGGTAGATTGTTCTCATTCCACTGTCCATGTCTAGGGATATCTCCTTGTTTCTTTTTAGTACATTCAGTTATTGGTTTCCATGAGGCAATAATAATTATATTATAATGTAATTTAATCTATGGGGGTAGATTGTTCTCATTCCACTGTCCATGTCTAGGGATATCTCGTCTTGTTCTCTTTTTTAGTACAGTTCAGTTATTGCTTGCCCTGTTTCCATGAGGCAATAATAATTATATTATAATGTAATTTAATCTCCGGGGTAGATTGTTCTCATTCCACTGTCCATGTCTAGGGATATCTCGTCTTGTTCTTTTTTAGTACTGTTCAGTTATTGCTTGCCCTGTTTCCATGAGGCAATAATAATTATATTATAATGTAATTTAATCTATGGGGTAGATTGTTCTCATTCCACTGTCCATGTCTAGGGATATCTCGTCTTGTTCTCTTTTTTTAGTACTGTTCAGTTATTGCTTGCCCTGTTTCCATGAGGCAATAATAATTATATTATAATGTAATTTAATCTTCCATGGGGGATAGATTGTTCTCATTCCACTGTCCATGTCTAGGGATATCTCGTCTTGTTCTCTTTTTAGTACTGTTCAGTTATTGCTTGCCCTGTTTCCATGAGGCAATAATAATTATATTATAATGTAATTTAATCTATGGGGTTCCCTGTTTCCATGAGGCAATATAATTATATTATAATGTAATTTAATCTATATGTTCTCATTCCACTGTCCATGTCTAGGGATATCTCGTCTTGTTCTCTCTTTTAGTACTGTTCAGTTATTGCTTGCCCTGTTTCCATGAGGCAATAATAATTATATTATAATGTAATTTAATCTATGGGGTAGATTGTTCTCATTCCACTGTCCATGTCTAGGGATATCTCGTCTTGTTCTCTTTTTAGTACTGTTCAGTTATTGCTTGCCCTGTTTCCATGAGGCAATAATAATTATATTATAATGTAATTTAATCTATGGGGTAGATTGTTCTCATTCCACTGTCCATGTCTAGGGATATCTCGTCTTGTTCTCTTTTTAGTACAGTTCAGTTATTGCTTGCCCTGTTTCCATGAGGCAATAATAATTATATTATAATGTAATTTAATCTATGGGGTAGATTGTTCTCATTCCACTGTCCATGTCTAGGGATATCTCGTCTTGTTCTCTTTTTATTTAGTACTTTAATCTTCAGTTATTGTTCTCATTCCACTGTCCCTGTTTCCATGAGGCAATAATAATTATATTATAATGTAATTTAATCTATGGGGGTAGATTGTTCTCATTCCACTGTCCATGTCTAGGGATATCTCGTCTTGTTCTCTTTTTTTAGTACTGTTCAGTTATTGCTTGCCCTGTTTCCATGAGGCAATAATTATATTATAATGTAATTTAATCTATGGGGTAGTTCTCATTCCACTGTCCATGTCTAGGGATATCTCGTCTTGTTCTCTTTTTTAGTACTGTTCAGTTATTGCTTGCCCTGTTTCCATGAGGCAATAATAATTATATTATAATGTAATTTAATCTATGGGGTAGATTGTTCTCATTCCACTGTCCATGTCTAGGGATATCTCGTCTTGTTCTCTTTTTAGTACTGTTCAGTTATTGCTTGCCCTGTTTCCATGAGGCAATAATAATTATATTATAATGTAATTTAATCTATGGGGGTAGATTGTTCTCATTCCACTGTCCATGTCTAGGGATATCTCGTCTTGTTCTCTTTTTAGTACTGTTCAGTTATTGCTTGCCCTGTTTCCATGAGGCAATAATAATTATATTATAATGTAATTTAATCTATGGGGTAGATTGTTCTCATTCCACTGTCCATGTCTAGGGATATCTCGTCTTGTTCTCTTTTTAGTACTGTTCAGTTATTGCTTGCCCTGTTTCCATGAGGCAATAATAATTATATTATAATGTAATTTAATCTATGGGGTAGATTGTTCTCATTCCACTGTCCATGTCTAGGGATATCTCGTCTTGTTCTCTTTTTAGTACTGTTCAGTTATTGCTTGCCCTGTTTCCATGAGGCAATAATAATTATATTATAATGTAATTTAATCTATAGGGTAGATTGTTCTCATTCCACTGTCCATGTCTAGGGATATCTCGTCTTGTTCTCTTTTTAGTACTGTTCAGTTATTGCTTGCCCTGTTTCCATGAGGCAATAATAATTATATTATAATGTAATTTAATCTATGGGGTAGATTGTTCTCATTCCACTGTCCATGTCTAGGGATATCTCGTCTTGTTCTCTTTTTTAGTACTGTTCAGTTATTGCTTGCCCTGTTTCCATGAGGCAATAATAATTATATTATAATGTAATTTAATCTATGGGTTTGTTCTCATTCCACTGTCCATGTCTAGGGATATCTCGTCTTGTTCTCTTTTAGTACAGTTCAGTTATTGCTTGCCCTGTTTCCATGAGGCAATAATAATTATATTATAATGTAATTTAATCTATAGGGGTAGATTGTTCTCATTCCACTGTCCATGTCTAGGGATATCTCGTCTTGTTCTCTTTTTTTTAGTACTGTTCAGTTATTGCTTGCCCTGTTTCCATGAGGCAATAATAATTATATTATAATGTAATTTAATCTATGGGGGTAGATTGTTCTCATTCCACTGTCCATGTCTAGGGATATCTCGTCTTGTTCTCTTTTTAGTACAGTTCAGTTATTGCTTGTCCTGTTTCCATGAGGCAATAATAATTATATTATAATGTAATTTAATCTCCGGGGGTAGATTCTTCTCATTCCACTGTCCATGTCTAGGCATATCTCATCTTGTTCTTATTTTACTACTGTTCAGTTATTGCTTGCCCTGTTTCCATGAGGCAATAATAATTATATTATAATGTAATTTAATCTATGGGGGTAGATTGTTCTCATTCCACTGTCCATGTCTAGGGATATCTCGTCTTGTTCTCTTTTTAGTACTGTTCAGTTATTGCTTGCCCTGTTTCCATGAGGCAATAATAATTATATTATAATTAATTTAATCTAATTTAATTCCACTGTCCATGTCTAGGGATATCTCGTCTTGTTCTCATTTTAGTACCAGTTATTGCTGTCCAATGTCTTTAATCTATGGGATATCTCATTCTTCCATGTCTCTCTTTTGTTCTCTTTTAGTACTGTTCAGTTATTGCTTGCCCTGTTTCCATGAGGCAATAATAATTATATTATAATGTAATTTAATCTATGGGGGTAGATTGTTCTCATTCCACTGTCCATGTCTAGGGATATCTCGTCTTGTTCTCTTTTTAGTACTGTTCAGTTATTGCTTGCCCTGTTTCCATGAGGTAATTTAATCTATGGGGTTTGTTCTCATTCCACTGTCCATGTCTAATATCTCGTCTTGTTCTCTTTTTAATACTGTTCAGTTATTGCTCCCTGTTTCCATGGGCAATAATATTATATTATAATGTAATTTAATCTATGGGGGGTAAATTGTTCTCATTCCACTGTCCATGTCTAGGGATATCTCGTCTTGTTCTCTTTTTTAGTACTGTTCAGTTATTGCTTGCCCTGTTTCCATGAGGCAATAATAATTATATTATAATGTAATTTAATCTATGGGGTAGAATTGTTCTCATTCCACTGTCCATGTCTAGGGATATCTCGTCTTGTTCTCTTTTTTTAGTACAGTTCAGTTATTGCTTGCCCTGTTTCCATGAGGCAATAATAATTATATTATAATGTAATTTAATCTATGGGGGATTGTTCTCAGATTGTTCTCATTCCACTGTCCATGTCTAGGGATATCTCGTCTTGTTCTCTTTTTTAGTACTGTTCAGTTATTGCTTGCCCTGTTTCCATGAGGCAATAATAATTATATTATAATGTAATTTAATCTATGGGGTCCATGTCTAGGGATATCTCGTCTTGTTCTCTTTTTAGTACATTCAGTTGTCCATGTCTAATTATATTATAATGTAATTTAATCTATAATCTAGATCTCATTCCACTGTCCATGTCTGTTCTCGTCTTTTCTCTTTTTTAGTACTGTTCAGTTATTGCTTGCCCTGTTTCCATGAGGCAATAATAATTATATTATAATGTAATTTAATCTATATGGGGTAGATTGTTCTCATTCCACTGTCCATGTCTAGGGATATCTCGTCTTGTTCTCTTTTTAGTACTGTTCAGTTATTGCTTGTCTGTTTCCATGTAATAATTATATTATAATGTAATTTAATCTATGGGATAGATTGTTCTCATTCCACTGTCCATGTCTAGGGATATCTCGTCTTGTTCTCTTTTTTAGTACAGTTCAGTTATTGCTTGCCCTGTTTCCATGAGGCAATAATAATTATATTATAATGTAATTTAATCTATGGGGGTAGATTGTTCTCATTCCACTGTCCATGTCTAGGGATATCTCGTCTTGTTCTCTTTTTAGTACAGTTCAGTTATTGCTTGCCCTGTTTCCATGAGGCAATAATAATTATATTATAATGTAATTTAATCTATGGGGGTAGATTGTTCTCATTCCACTGTCCATGTCTAGGGATATCTCGTCTTGTTCTCTTTTTTAGTACTGTTCAGTTATTGCTTGCCCTGTTTCCATGAGGCAATAATAATTATATTATAATGTAATTTAATCTATGGGGGTAGATTGTTCTCATTCCACTGTCCATGTCTAGGGATATCTCGTCTTGTTCTCTTTTTAGTTTCTATTGCTTTTTTCCATGAGGCAATAATAATTATATTATAATGTTTTAATCTATGTTATTCCACTGTCCATGTCTAGGGATATCTCGTCTTGTTTCCATTATTGAGGCAATAATAATTATATTATAATGTAATTTAATCTATGGGGGTAGATTGTTCTCATTCCACTGTCCATGTCTAGGGATATCTCGTCTTGTTCTCTTTTTAGTACTGTTCAGTTATTGCTTGCCCTGTTTCCATGAGGCAATAATAATTATATTATAATGTAATTTAATCTATGGGGGTAGATTGTTCTCATTCCACTGTCCATGTCTAGGGATATCTCGTCTTGTTCTCTTTTTTAGTACTGTTCAGTTATTGCTTGCCCTGTTTCCATGAGGCAATAATAATTATATTATAATGTAATTTAATCTATGGGGTAGATTGTTCTCATTCCACTGTCCATGTCTAGGGATATCTCTCTCTTGTTCTCTTTTTAGTACTGTTCAGTTATTGCTTGCCCTGTTTCCATGAGGCAATAATAATTATATTATAATGTAATTTAATCTATGGGGGTAGATTGTTCTCATTCCACTGTCCATGTCTAGGGATATCTCGTCTTGTTCTCTTTTTTTAGTACTGTTCAGTTATTGCTTGCCCTGTTTCCATGAGGCAATAATAATTATATTATAATGTAATTTAATCTATGGGGTATTCTCATTCCACTGGGGTAGATTGTTCTCATTCCACTGTCCATGTCTAGGGATATCTCGTCTTGTTCTCTTTTTTAGTACTGTTCAGTTCATTGCTTGCCCTGTTTCCATGAGGCAATAATAATTATATTATAATGTAATTTAATCTATGGGGTAGATTGTTCTCATTCCACTGTCCATGTCTAGGGATATCTCGTCTTGTTCTCTTTTTAGTACAGTTCAGTTATTGCTTGCCCTGTTTCCATGAGGCAATAATAATTATATTATAATGTAATTTAATCTATGGGGTAGATTGTTCTCATTCCACTGTCCATGTCTAGGGATATCTCGTCTTGTTCTCTTTTTTAGTACTGTTCAGTTATTGCTTGCCCTGTTTCCATGAGGCAATAATAATTATATTATAATGTAATTTAATCTATGGGGTAGATTGTTCTCATTCCACTGTCCATGTCTAGGGATATCTCGTCTTGTTCTCTTTTTAGTACTGTTCAGTTATTGCTTGCCCTGTTTTGAGGCAATAATACATATTATAATGTTTTAATCTATGTTTGTTCTCATTCCACTGTCCATGTCTAGGGGATATCTCCTTGTTCTCTTTTTAGTACAGTTCAGTTATTGCTTGCCCTGTTTCCATGAGGCAATAATAATTATATTATAATGTAATTTAATCTATGGGGTAGATTGTTCTCATTCCACTGTCCATGTCTAGGGATATCTCGTCTTGTTCTCTTTTTTAGTACTGTTCAGTTATTGCTTGCCCTGTTTCCATGAGGCAATAATAATTATATTATAATGTAATTTAATCTATGGGGGTAGATTGTTCTCATTCCACTGTCCATGTCTAGGGATATCTCGTCTTGTTCTCTTTTTAGTACACTGTTCAGTTATTGCTTGCCCTGTTTCCATGAGGCAATAATAATTATATTATAATGTAATTTAATCTATATGGGGTAGATTGTTCCTCATTCCACTGTCCATGTCTAGGGAGGGATATCTCGTCTTGTTCTCTTTTAGTACTGTTCAGTTATTGCTTGCCCTGTTTCCATGAGGCAATAATAATTATATTATAATGTAATTTAATCTATGGGGTAGATTGTTCTCATTCCACTGTCCATGTCTAGGGATATCTCGTCTTGTTCTCTTTTTAGTACAGTTCAGTTATTGCTTGCCCTGTTTCCATGAGGCAATAATAATTATATTATAATGTAATTTAATCTATGGGGGTAGATTGTTCTCATTCCACTGTCCATGTCTAGGGATATCTCGTCTTGTTCTCTTTTTAGTACTGTTCAGTTATTGCTTGCCCTGTTTCCATGAGGCAATAATAATTATATTATAATGTAATTTAATCTATGGGGTAGATTGTTCTCATTCCACTGTCCATGTCTAGGGATATCTCGTCTTGTTCTCTTTTAGTACTGTTCAGTTATTGCTTGCCCTGTTTCCATGAGGCAATAATAATTATATTATAATGTAATTTAATCTATGGGGTAGATTGTTCTCATTCCACTGTCCATGTCTAGGGATATCTCGTCTTGTTCTCTTTTTAGTACTGTTCAGTTATTGTAATTTAATCTGTTTCCATGAGGCAATAATAATTATATTAATGTAATTTAATCTATGGGGTAGATTGTTCTCATTCCACTGTCCATGTCTAGGGATATCTCGTCTTGTTCTCTTTTTTTAGTACTGTTCAGTTATTGCTTGCCCTGTTTCCATGAGGCAATAATAATTATATTATAATGTAATTTAATCTACGGGGGGTAGATTGTTCTCATTCCACTGTCCATGTCTAGGGATATCTCGTCTTGTTCTCTTTTTTGTACTGTTCAGTGATTGCTAGACCTGATTCCATGAGGCAATAATAATTATATTATAATGTAATTTAATCTATGGGGGTAAATTGTTCTCATTCCACTGTCCATGTCTAGGGATATCTCGTCTTGTTCTCTTTTTAGTACTGTTCAGTTATTGCTTGCCCTGTTTCCATGAGGCAATAATAATTATATTATAATGTAATTTAATCTATGGGGGTAGATTGTTCTCATTCCACTGTCCATGTCTAGGGATATCTCGTCTTGTTCTCTTTTTAGTACAGTTCAGTTATTGCTTGCCCTGTTTCCATGAGGCAATAATAATTATATTATAATGTAATGTAATTTAATCTATGGGGTAGATTGTTCTCATTCCACTGTCCATGTCTAGGATCTCGTCTTGTTCTCTTTTTAGTACTGTTCAGTTATTGCTTGCCCTGTTTCCATGAGGCAATAATAATTATATTATAATGTAATTTAATCTATGGGGTAGATTGTTCTCATTCCACTGTCCATGTCTAGGGATATCTCGTCTTGTTCTCTTTTTAGTACTGTTCAGTTATTGTTTCTGTTTCCATGAGGCAATAATAATTATATTATAATGTAATTTAATCTATGGGGGTAGATTGTTCTCATTCCACTGTCCATGTCTAGGGATATCTCGTCTTGTTCTCTTTTTTTAGTACAGTTCAGTTATTGCTTGCCCTGTTTCCATGAGGCAATAATAATTATATTATAATGTAATTTAATCTATGGGGGTAGATTGTTCTCATTCCACTGTCCATGTCTAGGGATATCTCGTCTTGTTCTCTTTTTTTAGTTTCTTATTGCTTTTTTATATTATAATGTAATTTAATCTATGTTTGTTCTCATTCCACTGTCCATGTCTAGGGATATCTCGTTATCAGTTATTGCTTGCCCTGTTTCCATGAGGCAATAATAATTATATTATAATGTAATTTAATCTATGGGGTAGATTGTTCTCATTCCACTGTCCATGTCTAGGGATATCTCGTCTTGTTCTCTTTTTAGTACTGTTCAGTTATTGCTTGCCCTGTTTCCATGAGGCAATAATAATTATATTATAATGTAATTTAATCTATGGGGTAGATTGTTCTCATTCCACTGTCCATGTCTAGGGATATCTCGTCTTGTTCTTTTTTAGTACAGTTCAGTTATTGCTTGCCCTGTTTCCATGAGGCAATAATAAATTATATTATAATGTAATTTAATCTATGGGGGGTAGATTGTTCTCATTCCACTGTCCATGTCTAGGGATATTGTTCTCATTCCACTGTCCATTGTTCTCTTTTTTTTTAGTACTGTTCAGTTATTGCTTGCCCTGTTTCCATGAGGCAATAATAATTATATTATAATGTAATTTAATCTATGGGGGTAGATTGTTCTCATTCCACTGTCCATGTCTAGGGATATCTCGTCTTGTTCTCTTTTAGTACAGTTCAGTTATTGCTTGCCCTGTTTCCATGAGGCAATAATAATTATATTATAATGTAATTTAATCTATGGGGGTAGATTGTTCTCATTCCACTGTCCATGTCTAGGGATATCTCGTCTTGTTCTCTTTTTTAGTACAGTTCAGTTATTGCTTGCCCTGTTTCCATGAGGCAATAATAATTATATTATAATGTAATTTAATCTATGGGGGATATGATTGTTCTCATTCCACTGTCCATGTCTAGGGATATCTCGTCTTGTTCTCTTTTTAGTACAGTTCAGTTATTGCTTGCCCTGTTTCCATGAGGCAATAATAATTATATTATAATGTAATTTAATCTATGGGGGTAGATTGTTCTCATTCCACTGTCCATGTCTAGGGATATCTCGTCTTGTTCTCTTTTTAGAGTCTTTATTGTCTTTATTGTCCATAACCTTGTTTCTTTTAGAGTCTTTATTGTCTTTATTGAGGAAATAATGATAATATTATAATGTAATTTAATCTACTTGTTCTCTTTTTAGTACTTTTTTCCAATGATGTATAATGCTCAAAATCAAAAAATTAAGTTGAAAACTCAAGTTATGTTCTTTAACAGCCTCATCAGATCTTGTCTTTTGTATGTATATCATGCATAAGGTTCAAGGAATTTCAAACTGAGCCCTTTATTTAATCTACAGAGATTGACTATTGACCATGTCTAGGGAGGTCCTGACCTGGCATCTCGACTACAACCGCTTTCTCCCTTCCTTTTTCTTGTTTCCCCGATATCTATAATCTCCAAATATTCAAATGTAATGTCAATCATCATCTTCTTATCTTGATCCACATCCTTCTCTTTATCCTTTCCTCAAACACCTCTCTTTAGTATTTCTCTCACTTTCTGCAACCCCTTGCATACTAGTGTCACTCTCACCTTACTTGGAGTGAAATACTTTAAAAAAAAATCTCATTTAGTTCTTATTCTTAGTACTGCTCTGTTATTGCTTGTCCTATTACCACTGAGTCCAAATACACACTGCCCAGCCCAGGGATTGAACTCGCAACTACTATGTCACCAAATTTACAAATCATTGTTTTAATGCAGTCAGCTATTGTCCTGTGGGACAATTTTCCATAGAAAACTTGGAGCCTTCAACCTAATCTGCCTGCTGATGAATGCTGCTCCTTGTCATGCTTGACTGCACTCACTGAAGTTTTTCTCTTCTGCTACAGCTGCTGCTGCTGAAGATTTGCTGTCATTTGTCTTCAAATTCAGACAGAGACTCTTTTCCCATCCTCAAGCTGAACTGGAGTGAAATTGTTAAAGCACATGTCACTTATGCAATGAAACCGTCTGTCTTATAAAAAATGAATTAAACAAATTGGCCCAAAATGTGTACAAAAATAGACACAGTACTCTAAAAATAAAATGACATGTGATTTCAAGATATAGACGATCATAGCTCTCCACACATACCTTTTATCTGTGAATTGCTATGTATTCTTGCTTCAGTATCAAGGTTATCATAGCTCTCCACACATTCCCTTTTCTTGATTATCTGTGAATTGCCATGTATTCTTGGGAAAGATAGTCAAGTGGTTTCCCATTGCCTTCTCCAAGGTTTTGAATTCAGAGTAGTCCTTCTCTTAGACTTTCCTCATTTTCTTTTTAATGTCATGTCCCTTCAGTATCAGGGTGATCATGGCTCTCCACACATTCCCTTTTCTTTATCATCAGTGAATTGTCATGTATTCTTGGGAAAAATAGTGAAGTGTTTTCCCATTGCCTTCTTCAAGGTTTTGAATTCAGAGTAATCCTTCTCTTAGACATTCCTTCAGGATGTAGGCATTCATGGCTCTCCACAGATTCCTTTGCTTTATCCTCTTTGAATTCCCATGACTTCTTGGGAAAGTCAGTGGAGTTGTTTCTTGTTGCCTTTTCTATGGTTTTGAATTTAGTATTGTTGTCTTTTAGACTGGCTTTTACTGAAGACTAGAGAAATCCGTCTGCATTGCTATTTTACCTACTGCTTTTTAATTAAATTCCACGTCCCTTTAAAATGCACATGATGGTTCCATTTCTTTATTTGTAAATTGTCATGAATTCTTGGGAAAAATAGTGGATTGTTGTCTTCTCCATGCTTTTGAATATGGAATTGTTCCTCTTCTAAACTGGCTGCCACATATGGCTCAAGAGCTTAGTCTGATCCACTATGTGCACATTGTGTGACAGCTTCTCAGAAAGAGAAATTGATGAGTCAAGTTAAAATTCTGGCATTCACTTCCATGCAAAAATTATTGGAAAAGGTATAACTGTATTTCCTCTCCCACCAGCTATGGGTTAAATAGCAGAGCTTAGTAGGCTCTTTAGCAGTGGTTGGCAACCAGAATAAGTGAAGGACAACTCTGAATTTAAAATTGGTATGTAATCCTGACAGGGCACATACTATACTACCATTAAAAAATTACAGAGCTTACAATTGCAGTCTGGAGTTTTGGACATTATCATCTCGACTGATATCAAATAAGAAAGAAAAAATATTTAGCACCATAGCAGGTGGAGAACAGATGGATTCATGCCTTCCCTAAGTGTATAAGAGCAAAAGTAAACCCAGCAGACTTCTTTTTTTTTTTTTTCATTACTGATATTTTACCCAATACAAATCCCAAGAGCCACTCAAGGTAGAGCATTATTGAGTGAGATTGTTGTAAGGGAGACGGAAATAAGAGAGTACCATGAGGATGGATAGAATAGATATTGGTTGACCCTGTACTTGAAGAGACCAAGATTGTAGTTTACTATTTACATTTTTCAGACTATTGTCCTCATCTTTGTCACCATATTTATTACAATATTTTGGCCATTGTATGCTCCAGCCTTCTTCAGTATCTATCTCTATTTCTGAGATGTTATATACACTATTTACATTATTTGAACTATTGTCCTCATCTTTGTTGCTATATTTATTACAACGTTTCGGCCGTTGTATGCTCCAGCCTTCTTCAGGTGATTGGAATGTCAAACTGAACCCTTTATTTCGCTCACTTGGGTAGACTGTTCTAGTTCCACATGCCATGTTTTTAATGGATGTCAGTTATCTCCTGTTAATTCGCCTCTCCAAGTTCTCCACTGCCTTAACCAGGTGTTGAACTCTTGAGGACACATGGCACAGTGGATAAAGGCGTTAGTTAGATCCAGTGACAGGACCCAAAGAGTGTGAGTTCAATACCCAGTTAAGGCAGTCGAGAACTTTCAGAGGGAAATTAACAAGAGATAACTGATAACTGACATCATTTAAAAACATACAACGGCAAAACATTGTAATAAATATGGCGACAAAGATGAGGATAATAATCCGAATAATGTAAATAGTGTACATAATACCTCATCTCAGAAATATAGAAAGATTGTAGTTGTCAGGGAAGCATTCTCTTGGGAGTTTGTTCATCAAAATAACAATTCTTGGGGAGAAGCTGTCTGGGTGGAACTTGCGTTTTATCAAAGAATTGTGATGGGAATGGTGTGATGCTTTGCCACTGTGAACACGACGGAGCAGGGCCTAGCTGTGAAGGTCTGAAATAGTGGCACTAACATAAGTGACCCAAACATCTGCCATAGTTATAGTGATATGGTAGTTGAAGGCTGGCAATATTTCATTCTGTGTGATAGGGGTTCCTCAGAATTTGAATTTGCTTCAGCAATTGCACTGTCTGCACTAACACAAACTCTCCCACTATGGTATCACTGGAAGAGTCATCACAATTATGAAATCCTCCTTATCAGCTAGATCCATGAAGGTCATTGTTAATGGCCACTTCTCTAAATCCCATTTAATTTTTTTTTTTAATTATAGATATTTTACAAGTATATAAATTTTGAGATGCTATTATCATTTTAATAGTTATTTGGACTTCTTTTTGTTACTGTTGCTACCAGTGTTTTGGCTCATACTTTCTCCAACCTTCAGCAGGTGTGCAATCTGAAAAGAAAAAGACATTTCCCTTCTAGAGGAATAAGAGTAAAAATAGTCTCTGTGTCAAGTCAAACTACAATCATTATTTCTAAAAATGTCAGAGGATTAACTCTTTGGCATTCGACCCGCCCCATAAATATCGGCTTGCAATGTTCAACCCACTATAACCCACCCCATGTATACTCTGCCATAATATATGATGACACAATCGCAAACGCAGGAAGTCCTACAAACAGTGAGACTTTGAGAACCAATATTTATGGGGTGAGTTTGAGCATGTTGAATGCTAAGGGTTAAAGTAAATATTGGCTCTCAATGTTTGACCCATCGTAACCTGCTCCATGTTTACTCTGCTATAATATATGATGACATCATTACAAGTAATGCAGGAAGTCACGCAAACAGTGAGACTTTGACTAAAAACAGTGAGACTTTGAATATAGGGAGATTTCGAGAGCTGATATTTATGGGGAAGGTTTGAGTGTGTTGAATGCTAAATGGTTAAAGTAAATATTGGTTCTCGATGTTTAACCCACCCATGTTTACTCTGCCATAATATATGATGACATCATCACAAATAACGCAGGAAGTCATGCAAACAGTGAGACTTTGAGGGCCAATATTTATGGGGTGAGTTTGAGCATGTTGAACGCTAAAGAGCTAAAGTAAATATCCTCTCTCAATGTTCTATCTGCCTCATGTATATTCTGCCAAAATATATGATAGTATCATCACAACTAACACAGGAAGTCACACAAGCAATGAAACTTTGAATACAATGAGATTTTGTGAGCCAATATTTATGGGATGAGTTTGTGTGTGTGTTGAATGCTGATGGTTTAAATTCTTGATTTATATTGCTTTTCTTTTTATCATAATTTTTGGGCTGATCTATTCTACAGCCTTCTCCAGGAGTCCCAAGGTTGTTAATTTTGAGATGAGCCGTTATCATTACAAGAATTGTTTTTAAAAAAAAAAAAAAAAAAAAGTGTGTTGCTTTTCATGTGACCATTGTGTTTTGGCTGATTCTTTCTACAGCCTTCTTCACATCTACAATCCATACAAAAAGTTGGCAGAAATCTGTTTCTACTTATTTTGTTTTTGTCATTTTTTTTATCTTTCTTTTTCTCTTATTTTAATTTTTTCTTTTTCTTTTTAAGTAGTGGAAATCAGAAAAAGCCACAAAAAGAAACAATTGAAAATAGACTAATCAGCCCAACTGATTCACAATAACTAACTGTACACCTGAAGGCCATAGAATGGTGCAGCTGAAATGTTGTAATAATAAGAAACACTAAGAAAAAAAAAGACTTAATTATACAGTGATCGATTGAATCTGGTATCCTCATCTTGCTTGTTATAGTGACTGTTTCAATAATTATACACAAGTTTTTTTCAGGCAAATAATACTTGGTAATTACTTGGAAATTATTATACACTGATCTATTGAAACTAGTATCCTCATCTTGGTTATTATAGTCACTATGTTTCGGTCATTATACCTTCAAGCCATCTTCAGATCCCTTATATTTGGTAATTGATTAGAAATTATTATACACTGATCTGCTGAAACTAGTATTCTTAACTTGGTTGTTATTGTCACTATGTTTCTGTCATTACACCTTCAAGCCATATTCAGGTGTCTTATACTTGGTAATTCCTTGGAAATTATAATCTGATCTAATAAAAAGGAAAATTGGTTAAATAGTAGAGTAGACTGGACTCTCTAGCCTTGAGCAGCAAGCAGTCCAAAAGATGGAATCTCAGAATTCAAAACTCTGGAAATTAGTTTTCTTTCAAGGAAATATGACCAGTTCTTTGTACCACTGCAGAAAGTATATGACTCCTCCTGCTATGCTTTATCTCTACAAGAACCAGATCAAACTGAAACTGGAGTATTGCTACCATATCTGGGCTGGAGCTGCACAATCTTCACTTTCCATCTTTGAAAGATTCCATCTGCCGCATTTCATCTTTAAAAGAGCCAGATCAAACTAAAACTGGAGTATTGCTGCCATATCTGCCTAGTCCTTGCTTGCTTGCCTGGATAAAATACAGAAGCTTCTATGCGACCCTGTGTGTGGTTATTCTTCACCCTACAACCTATTTTCTCACAAACAATATGTTGCAAGCCCCCTTATACTGTTCCACAAGCCCTGACCATTACAGCAAAGGCTTGCCATGCCACACAAACCCGAACAAATCTTCCATGTATTCCATGGAAGAAGTTCTACTCTGACCACTTCTTCCCTTTGTTGAACAAACTCCCAATATTATGTTTTCCTGATGGCTACAATCTTAATCTCTTCTAGTCTAGGCTTATTCATTATCTATCCTACCTAACCTCATAAACTGCACTTGTTACTGCCTCCTCCTCTTATGCTTGTAACCGCATCATGTTGAAACACCAGTTCCTATACGATCACCAAAGTTAAGCAATGTTGAACCTGGTCAGTACCTGGATAGGTGACTGTTTGGGAATATCAGGTACTGTAAGCATGGGTGGTGTAATGGATAATGGCTCTGAATTGTTAATTGGAGAGCATAGCTCCAATTCCCGTTAGGTTCGTTTGGGAAATGTATGAATCTACCTGCACCAGCTATGAGTCATTTAGTAAGACTTGCACCACTAAACCGTTATTATCTCAAAAAAGAAAAAAAAAATTTTTAATCTAAAAATATTTCCTGGCTTTAAAAAACTGCAAATCAATTAATCCTCTTCTTATGCTTATATAACATTGTTCCGTAACTCTCTACCTCGAGTGGCTCTTGGGCCTTTATTGGATAATATAAATGTAAAGAAAAAAAAGGTCATTGCAATTGAAGGGTCATGATTTCCTACATCTGAATTGAAAGGACATAGTATTTACAGATTGTGACAGCTATTAGGGAGATGTGACTAAATATATTTTAATGTTTAAAAAAAATTTTATTCAGTATTATTGTTGTTGTTTTTATTTAAGTCATAAGCATTATAACGTGTAGGAAAAGGAGTTTTCAACAATATACGCTTTTTTTTTTTTTTTTTTTTTTTTTACATATTTATGGTTATTTTTTTTTCCTTACCAAAAAACGACATTCTTGTACAGTGTAACCCAGATATAAGAGAGTTGTCGGTACCGGAGAAGAAGTATCTTATATCCAGGTTTCTCTTATATCCAGGTTTGGTCTATTTTATATACATTAACACAGGCTCTAATTTGGGACCAGAGAAAATCTCTCTTATATCTGGGTTTCTCATATCCGGGTTACACTGTACATGTAGTTATGGATAATATTACACATTAATTACTAATTTTTTTAATTAATAACTATTTGTGCTCAGTTGTCAACATTAGTAGCTATTTGCTGATGTGTTAAATTTTGGAATTTAATGCAATAATAAAAATTTAAATTTCATCTCTCTGATAGATGTCACAATCTGTTAGTAAAAAGTAAATTATTAAATTAAATAGCAGGGTAGACTGGACTTTTCTAGCTTTGGGTAGCAAGCAGTCTAAAAGAAGGACTACTTCAAAACTGGAAAAGGCTATTCTATTTTTCAACAAGTCATGCCAATTCACAGATTATAAAGGAAGCTGTAGAGAGCCATGATTGTCTATATCTTGAAGGGACATGGCTTTTAATTAAAGTAAAATAGGCTTAATGGTAGGATAGCTTTCTAGCCTTGGCTGGCAAGTAGTCTAAAAGAACTATTCAAAACTGAGGAAAAGGCCATTCTATTTTCCAAATAGTCATGGCTATTCACAGATAATAAAGGAAATAGTGAAGAACCATGATCATTTATACCCAGGACATAATAAAAAATAGAAAAATCCTCAAATAAATTGTCATTTTCTTCCTCACCTGTCATGGAGTCTGGATTTAAATTTGTTTAACACTTACAATAGGACATGATTCTAATATTTTACTAAAAAGACGACAAAAGGCTGGAATACACTGCAAAAATATTTATTACTGTAGCATTTGTTGACATGGATTAGTCATAGCTATGAATAAAGGCAAGCATGCAGACAGACCATGGAGTTGTTATTGATAGGATTAATACTTTTAACACTGTAATTTTCTTTTCCTTTTTGCACTGCAACAACTACCTTCTTAGGTAGAAAGAAAAACCCATCACATTCTTTGTCAATGAATAAATAAAAATTGTACTTGAATTGGTATTTAAAACCAAAATATTAGTGAAATTAAGAAAAACGGAGGAAAAAAAAAAATAGGCATGAAATTGAAATTAGTTTATAAATTTGACCAACGTTATCTGTTTATTTTTTTTTTTTTTTTTTATTTCCTTCAGGGAAATGCAACCTATTTTTATTGGTGTCCATCTTTTATCGATTCTGGTCTCTGTTTGCTAAGCACCGGGTTGTATTATATCAATACAGGGTCTGATTCCACACTAACTAAGCCCAGCTTTTCAAAAAAAAAAAACCGATAGAATTGCACCAAAACTAGGCATTATTTTTAAGGTTCAAATTTATAAAAGACCCCCCACCCCACCCACAAAATTAAGAAAAAAAAAAAGTTTTTTTAATATACCCAAACCCGAGAATGGCCTAGCATTCTAAATTTATTTTTCCCCAACTTTTATTTTAGAAAGAAAAGATAATGTTTGCTTGTTTTTATCAGCAAAGATACAATGTGCTCTTTTTGTGTATTTTCACTTCTTGTTTCCATGATAATTAATAAAATAAATAAATGGTGAGTTTCTTTTTTTATTTCTAATCAAGAAAAAAAAATAAAATAAAATTTAAAAAATGTCATTAATAATAATTGTAAAAATAATGTAGCCAGAATATTATAAGCCTGTATTTGGAAAGCAGAAAAAAAAAACTGTTCACAATATTTGGCCTGTGTAAGCACATATATATATATATATATATATATATATATATAACAAATAGGAAACGTTTATCAATCTAACATGTTTCAATTTTAGTAAAGCTTCATGGAGAGAAAAAAAGAAAGAAATTCTGGTATTTTTTGATTAACCAATGAAAATCAAACAGCACAAAAGTAAAAATACAAGAATTTCTTTCTTCTTTTTCTCCATATCTCATTCTCTGGTTAAGCTTTAACAAAAGCAAAACATGTTAGATTGATAAACGTTTCCTATTTGTTCATTATCTTATCATTCTGTCGGATTCCAGTATATATTTGATCCCAACTCCTATATATATATATATATATATATATATATATATATATATATAATTAAAACTGACTGTAACAAATTCAAATTTGATATCTTCGAGCTAAGATGTATTGCAGAAAGATGGTCAGAATTCAGTGGCTTCTTTTTATTTTATTTCATATTCTATATTTCTAGAATCATTTCTTGCCAGCACTTTTTTTTTCTTCTTAGGTAAAAAAAAATTCCAGGAATAGAAAGAGTCAAGCTGTCACCTTTCCATTCACGTTTTAGTTTAAAGAATTCTTGTCAGGAAGTGGCATTAGTTTAAAGGAGGAATTTATTTTTATCTTTCTTGGAGACACAAAGAGCTGTCTATAGGGGGGCCAGGGGGAATATTTTCTGAACTTTTATAAAATTTGTTTAATCGAAGCAGTTACAAAAAGGATGCTGAAAAGTTCTCAGCTCAGCACACTTCTTAAAAAATAGTATTCTGATATTTTGTCATTAAAATATCGATTTTTAGGAAGTGGATCGGGTCAAGAACTTTTCAGCAGAACCTCATATTTTAAGCACTTTAATATCATCATCATCATCATCTAAAATTATTCCCATTTTACAAAATCAAATTAAGAATAATTATTTGAGATATCCAAACACTAGTAATATATTTTACTTAGCAATAAAAAAGAGTTTAGTAATTTTTGTTATTTTTTTGTTTTTTTGTTTTTTTAATTATTATTAAAATATTTTACTTAGCAATAAAAAGGAGTTTAGTAATTTTTTTTTTTTTTTTAATTATTATTTAAAAATGCTAAAATTTGCAAAGGGAACAAAATTTTTTTTTTTTTTTTTTTTTTTTTTTTTTGCTACAGTTAATATTTTGGCAAAATCATTTTTGTTTGAATTTTGTCCCCACCCCCAAAAATACTAATATTTACATATCTTGGGTCAGGGGTCATCGTCAAAATTTGAGAGATAGAATGCTACATTTTTCGTTTTTTTTGTTTTTTTTTTTTTAAATTTTTAAAAAAAATTTTAAACTCTACTGGAGCTTTTGAAGGATTAGAAAAAGTTTTTTCCTTTTTTTTCTTTTTTTTTGTGTGTGTGTGTGGGGGGGGTGATAGTGGAATAAGAAAATGCTAATAAAAACCCCAAACAAGTAACAACTGTTTCTAACAACTGATTAAAACCTGTTCTAAAAATGTCAAGTAAGATAAACAGAACTTTGTCATAAGGATAACATTTTTGAGATAATTTTTAGCAAAATTTAAAAGAAAGAAAAAATTAGTATTATAAAAAATAAAATTATCCAAATGAATAATTATCTTTTCATTTAATGGAAATTTTCACCTGCCAGTAAATTCAAAATTGATTACAATTTTTTTTTTTTTTAGATTCATTTTTTCCCTTCCCTCATTTTCAAAGCTAGAAATATATTCATGCAAAAAAAAAAAAGAAAAGCAGACACTAATAAGAGCTAACTTAACGACAGATTTTCAGAAAGCTTTTAAGGATTTGTAGTGATATGTCCAAATTTTCATAAATACCTCTAACCCTTAGAAAACAGATTTACAAATTCCTGCATCAAGTTTGTTCTCTGTTTTTAATCAGGACTTGCTCAAAAAATTTACTTTTTTTTTTTTTTTTTTTTTTTTTGAGAAATATATAGACAGTATTTTTTATTTTACTTGAGTCCCTAAAAATTTTACTTGATGAGTCCCTAAAACAGTTCTTGGCCATCTGTGAGGGTTTGTATAATTCCATATTTTTATTTAACCTCTGACAAAAATGTCCAATAAAATTACCTACTGTTGTTTGATATTTCTTGACTTAAAGAGAAATCAAGACAGGATTGATTTTTTTTTTTTTTTTTTTTTTTTTTTAATGAAAGCCACTAACTATAAAACATCTTTGTCGTTTTTAATCAAATTTCACCCACACATATAATCAAATCTGTAACAAAGGACAATAAACCCAATTGTGGCGATAAACTTATAACCTGCAAATAATACAAGATGTATTTAAAACAAACGCTGTGTAATTTTTCTGAATTTCTAAAATAAATCTTGAATCTGTTCTGAGTAGCAAAGTTAACAACCAAGAATAACACACTAGTTTGACGAATAATAACTGATTGTCATATTTAATGTAAAATTAAAAATACTAACTTCGTTCATTTTATTAACACTGATTGAACAATTTAATGATTTCTAGAAAATTAATTTTATATTTGAGGTTTCGCTAAATAAACTTCATCAAAACTTCAGTTGCCCACAAATATTTCAACAAACTTGTATTTATTTTTGTCAGAGTTTAAATATTTGCCATCATTCCCAATTTTTACTTTGTTACTTAACACAATGCTTTAAGTTGTCTAAGGTTCTTAGAAGAAGGATTTTCATTATTCCACAGATTGACTAAGATCATCTTTCTCTTGTTATTTATCAAAATGCTTTAAGTTTTCTAAGGCTCTGAGATGAAGGATTTTCATTATTCCACATATTATTTGATGAAGATCTTCATGGTTTGTGTTTTCAGCATTCAAATTTAAATCAATGAGTCTTTATTTCAGCTTCTTGTAATTTGAATGCTGACGTCTAAATCACTTGAAAATATCAAACATAACACAAAGATGAATTAGATATCTGTTCTTAATTGACTAAAAACTTCCAACAAATTAACTTTTTAAAAAACAAAAGAAACAAAAAAATTCAACTTGTTACAAAATAATTGTACTTATGCAGTTACTAGAAACCCTTGCATAACTACAAAAGAATTCTCAAAACAACAAAAAATGAAAACATAATGAAATGGCAATTAAAATTTTAGAAACGATAGATTTGTCCTTAGGCAAATTGGGGGGGATAAATCTATTTGAGGTAAAGTCAAGCTTTTGAGATTGATGATGATAAAGTGTCCACAGGTGGCTAAAAACTGGACTCTGTTTGTTTTCAATATTCGCTATTTGGAAGGCAACACATTCAGGATCCTAGTTTTAGCCAAATGGAAATATCATTTGCACTCCACTCCCCTTTTTATAGTTATAAGATACTCCAGGGAGCAATGTGTAATAATACACTTTTTTTTTATTATTTGTTTATTTTTCTTTCTTTATTTATTTATTTATTTTTTTAAATCTATTACCCTACTGCCTTATAGGCAACAGACCCCCGCTACCAGAAGTAAAGTTACCCCCCAGCAGTGAGTAAAGAATAAAGTCGAATTTTGGCCCAACTTAAACTCAGCCTACAGTTTTGGTTTGAGTTGGCACAAAAACAGGTAAAGGAATTCATCGATGCCAAGAGCTTGCAACAAAAAACATATCAAGTAGCAATAAAAATTATATATATGTGTGTGTTTGATATATATACAGAAACAGTGTGATATACAAAACAACAGGGAGAATATGATATATAAATTTTATGAAAACAATGCTAAGCACTTGAATGACAAAATGGAAATCTTCTGTTTAACTCATTTCGTCCTCTAGCAGGACTATATCAGATGAAACGTGTTTCACAGAATTTTTCCACTTTGTAATTCAATTTGTTGATGCAAAACAATAAAAATCAAAAACCAAGAGTCAAATAATTTATAGGCACACACAAGACAAATACTGGAAAGTTCTCAGACTGAACTATATTCCCAAAGTCAGTATCCTGATCTTCAGTAATTAAAATAACGATTTTAGCAGGGTTGGGCTGAGAGTTTTTCAGTGCTGTCTGATATGTGTTTTGAAATTTGTCATCCAGAAAAAAAAAGATGGCAATTTATAAAACAATAAAATCAAGTTCTGTATATAATGCTTTTTATAAATTCTGAAAGCAATAAACATTACATTCTGCTAGCATTTTTCTTAACTTTGCGAAATAATTGAACAATTTTCAAAAGAACCAGACAAATCAATTTGCACAATATCACAGTTTCTATGAGAATGTAAAATTTGGCTTCCAAGCCATCAAAGAAACAAAGTATTAAAACGGAAAATAAGCTTTCTGCTCGGCCAAAACTGTTTTCGTTTTTCATCTCCTACAAGCTAGAAAAATAAAGTGCAACTGAAAGTAAACAAAACATTGAGCAAATTAAAATTCATTTTTTTTTTATTAATTTCCTGTCTCATTTTCTTTATAACAAAACCAACTGAAAAATAAAATCTGTTTAGCAGAGAAATACATTTTCATAAGAGTGGGAAAGTAGTCTTTAATTCTTAAGACGATGACATGATCTCTGGTATCTAAGAATTATTCCAAAGAAGAAAGGAACCGATTGTCAGATTCTGTCATTCAAATTACAAAAAAAACAAAAAAAAAAAAACATAAATAAATGTTTAGCATTCCATGAATTGTTTAACAACAACTGAACTCAGCCTTTGTGTTGCTTTTGTTACTGAGATGTTTCGACCAATCCATTCTTTAGTTTTCTTCCGCTGTTAAATCCAGAAAGAAAGAGCAGAGTTCTCTCTCTCTCTCTCTCTTTTTTGATTTAAAAAGACAATATGACAAACAGAAAAATGCTAGATAATATACTAATTGGCTTGGTTCATTCCCAGCAATGCAAGACACAGATTCCATTACTCATGTAACACAGGTGATTCTATTTTATACACAAGAATGTTCTTTAGTTCCCTGCCTCTTGAGCAAAAAAAATGCCTTTGTGTATGGAGCTTGTGAATTTGGGAATAAATCGAACTAGTTTTTTGTTGTTTTTTTTTTTTTTGTTTTTTTTTTTATCATTTCACCCCAAGCAAGGCAAGAAAGCCACTAAGATGCAGGGGATTACTGAGAGTTAGAGAATATAAGAAAAAGAACATTATTAAGGAGAGAGAACAATAAAAGAACAGGAATTAAGAAAACGGAAGATAATGATTAACAATGCATTTAAATCTTTGAAGATCAAAGTTGATTGGAAAGTAAGAAGCTGATTTGTTAGCAACATAAGTCAGTTCAGTCAAATATAAATAAATTAAAATAAAAAAGATGTAAAGACATTTTATGAGGAGTCTACAAGCCCCTATAAGCAATAATCATAAAGTAATTTATTTTTAGAATACAAATAATATAAAAATAGGTTTGTAAATTAGTTTTACATAAATAAAGGTCCTCTGTATCAGTTGGCCTTTTATGCCTGACATTTACGTAATATAGATGAATATATATTTCTGCTACTTCCCTGAAAACCATATCACACTGAAATTCACATTGTAGACTGACCGACCTGTCCGGACAGATAGTATACCTGAAAGAAGGCCAGAGAATGGACCAACCGAAAAAAAAGTGTTACAAAAAAAGTCCAACACAAAGAACTAGTTCAGTTTCTCAAAAAAAAAAAAAAAAAATCTTTGAATGAAAATTCTTCTGAAAAACGAAAAAAAAATTTTTTTTAAATTACTTATTTCATTTCTGGGGGGAAAAGAATTCACACTTGATATTGGGCAGCATTTATAAAAAAAACCCCATAAAAACAGCTTTTTTTCTTCTTCTTCTTCTTTTTTTCCCCTTCATACTGGAATTGTACAATTGACCATTTCTTCATTGCCTGCATATTAATTTATTTATTTTTCTCCTCGCTAGTTCTCTTGTCGGGTTACTAGGTTTCATAGTATACCTTAAAAATCCTTTTTTTTCTTTCTTTCTCCAATCACTACATTAAGTATAGGTAAACAAAATATAGTATCAGCAAAAGCAGCTGCTTCAGCCAAAAGAATCTTTAAACAGCATTCACATTAACAAAAATATTTGAAAATTGCAAAGTTATTTTTATTTTCAGGCTGCAGCAATAATGAAAAATAACAGTTAATTTTTTTCCAATTGAGTACCACCAGAACCATTTTAAAATTTCCTTCATTACCTGTGGGATAGGATCAATTCACAAAGTGTGTGTTTATATATATATATATATATATATATATATATATATATATATATATATATAAAAATGAGGGTGTTATCAGCCCCACCCATTTCCTAAAATCAGTATTACAATAACTAAATATCAGGATACTGATTTTGGGAAGCAGGTTAAGTCAAGAAAATATATATATATATATATATATATATATATATATATATATGATTTTTACTGGAAAGTTAATGATACACCATCATAATAAAGAATAAATTTTATCACCATTTAGAAAAGGAAAATGTTTGATTTTAAACACTTTAACAATTCAAAATGTTTAGAACAAAAACCCTAGTCATAAGCTTAGCTTAGTCTGGCACAAGGCCAGTATAACAATGTGCACAGAGTGGATAAAACTTGCAAAAGCACAAAACAAAGCGATTATATTGATTAGAAGCAGGTTTACATAAAGTAAGGGGCTAGCCTGGATATTCAGGTTACATCATGGTTAGTGCCTTGAAAAGAGAAACTGGTGGGCCGAGTTCAAATCTGTGCAAGTTATTACATTCACTTTTGCAAAAATATCCTTGGGAATGGTATGAATCCATCTCTTCTCCTCCCAGCTATGGGTTAAATAGCAGAACTGACTGGGCTTTCTTGGCTTAAGAAAGAAAACTCTAAATTCAAAACCAGTCTGGAGGAAAGAATGACCTCCATCAGGTTATCTTGCCTTATACGCCCCTATATCTAGTGCCCCTACAATCTTAATAGGTTACAGAACTTGCGACATAACAAAGGTACAGGCCACTAAAAAATCACAGATTTTATACACAATACTAGATTGGCAATGATTGTTAACTTACAAAAACACCAAAAACCTTCAGTCTTAAGTTTTATATTTATACTTTGGCCTACATGTCATAATTAACAATGGATACAGCAGAACAAACAAAAAGCATAATTTGAAATTGCATAATAACAAAAATTCTGATAATTGATATTTCCAAAACGATTGCATTTGTCTGCAAGACTGGCTTGTTAAACAAGAAGTTTCCAATTGTAATCTAGCACAAGGCCAAAATGATTGGGGAATCAAATTTACTGCACTAATCTGAGAGAAACTTATTCTATGACAGGTGCAAGTAGCAGATGTTTTTGCTTAATCTGGCACAAGGCTAAAATATTAGAGTACTCAAGGAGGATAGTACTCATAAGATCATCAATGACTTACAAGACTAATTTTCTGTTGCTCTCTAGCAGGTACCATATATATTAAGGTGATCTTTGCCTGCAAAGCAAATGTGTTATCAATCACACTATGGCAAGCTCTCTTTTGTAGCTGTTTTTCTAGAAATTGAATATTCATCCCCCTTCCAAAACAAAGAGAATTGTCAAAATTTATAAGAAATGAATTTGTTTGTATTTATTCTTTATTATAAAAGTGTTTAATCTAACTTTTATTATTAATATTAGAAGATTGTACATATTTTTTGGTGGTGGGAGGCACCTTAAATATATCAGGGGTCACCAAAGTGGTTGATACTGACCCCATGTCTTCAGAGAAACTATCCAGTGGGTCGATAAATGCCTGAGGGGTCAATAAATAAATTGTGGTGACTAATTAATAACTAAAACTCCTCAATTTCCAGTCATATACCAATGCCTTGGGCACCTCGAGGCGGTGTAATGGTTAGCAAGCTTGTCACGTTAGAACAATTACGACTGAGTAGTGAGTTTGATCCTCACTGGGTGCCCCCTACTTTCAGCCTTGTGCCACATCGAAGCTACGCTTGGAAAATCACACAAAAGAACAGGGGGACCCCAAAAATAGTCACTGTCTTTAATAAATACGTCTAATATAGGAAGAGAAATAGAGACTGAAAAAGAAATAACAAATTTCTACCCTTAAATAAAAAAAATAATTATTGAGATTTTTTTGTATATGGCTAGGGCTCGATGAGTAATCGATTTTATGCATAGGTCAATAGATTAAAATGTTTTGGGACACATATATACATAAAATATACCAAAATGATGTATGCACTTTAACATTTTTTTTTTTTTTCAGTGTGTTTAATTGCTGCATTTTTTTTCCTTCAAAGATGTTTAGGTACTTTTTGTATTTCAAAGGCTTGAAATGGTTCAATATATTTCATGTATTAAATAAAATATTACAATGAACAAGCATCATATGAGACGTATATTAATCCTCTGAACTCTAATACCTGACCCCTTGCTCAGATTCTATTCCTGGACATTTAGGGTAAATTTCACTATTTTAGGGCCTGTCTGTAACAAAAATCAGCAATGAAGAGAAGTAAATGGTTAGCACAAAGTTGCTCATATGAACAGCCTAATTTTAAGTCTTAGTCTGTATAATTCTTTTTGGTAATTAGAGGCTGGAGTGTTTTACCAGTAAACTAGTACTATAAGTTCTATGGTTCAAAATAGTATTTACTTATATAAATTTTAAAGCGGAAATATTGTTTATAGAAAGACAGCTCAACAAGAAACAAGAAAATATTTCAGTGAAGATGAAAATGTCTACTACAGCGTGAACAGGTTGCATATTTGTTTATATTACTTTCTGACTTATCTTGAGCTGATTCAATCTTGGGTGTAATAAGATCTTGATCAAAGAGTGAAACTTAAGTTTGATCTACCTGAGCCTTCCTGCAGGGATCAACCTCAGGCTCAACTGAAGCTGATCCCTTGTTGATTATTAATTTCTTCTCTTTCTTGAGCTGATTCAAGAAGCTCGGGTGTAATGATAAGATCTAGATCAAAAAGAGCAATTTTCAGATTGATCTACAGCCAAAGCTCAGCTTTTGTTTCTATTCATTTCCCCTCTTTCTTGAGCTGATTCAAGAAGCTCGGGTGTAATGATAAGATCTTGATCAAAAAGAAAGACTTCAGACTGATTCAGGTTGCATATTCAATTTAAATAATTTAGCATATTGAAACAAAATTGGATCTATGAATAAATAAAGAGATTTCTGGCAAAAAACTGATAAAAATTGAAATCTACCAAACAGATGTCCATATAAATCGGCAGTTTGGTTTTTTTATCATTTTTAATTTTTTAAAAAAAATGACCAGATTTACAAAAAATATACTTTTGAATTTTTGTTTAAGTTTTTCTTTATAATTATTATTTTGTTCAATTTTTTTAATATATATATATATATATATATATATATATATATATATATATATATATATAATTTTTACAATTTTTTGAAAGATTTTTTTATTTTACAATTTTTTTTTTAATTTTTAAAATTATTTCTGGGGAAATTTGTTTTTGTCATAATTTTAAATTATTTTCATTATCACAATTTAGTTTGTTTATTATTTTTTTTTTTTAAATTTCATTTTTACAAAATGCCGATTTATATTTTTTTTCCATCACTTTGGTCCATGTTTGTTTTTTGTTTTTGTTTTTGGGGATGTTTTTAAGAAATTTTGCTATTTTTTTTTTAGATTTTTTTGTTTTTTTTCTCAAAGCAGAAATTTTTTTATTTATTTATCAATTCAATTTCTTTTTCTTATTTCATTCTAAATACTCAAATATCATTTGAAAGGCTCAAGAACCAAAACAAAATGAAAAAAATGAAAAAAAAAAAAAAAACTCCTTTCCAAAAAAAATCAAAGAAAATAAACTGGAACAATTCTAGAAGGCAGTGCTGAAAATTTCTCAGCCTATTCCATTCCAAAAATCAATATTTTAATATTTGAAAAACTGATTTTGGATAGTGGCTTAGACCCGATAACTTTTCAACACCCCTTCTATAACCATAACCCTATCAAACTAAAAATGAGCAACACTATTTTGTTATTTATTAATCATACCTTAGTCAGACATGATAATAATGGGGGAGAGGAAGATTGTGTTGCACCAATCTTCCAAGTGGGGAGGGTCTGCCTGCCTTCATAATTAGCATTTTATTAGCTTAGTCCAGTGCAAGACCAATAGCAGGGAATAAGCAATAGAAAGGTTTTGTTAAACAAATTTTCCAGCAGCAGAGTGGGCCTACCTGCTTTTAAAATCAGCATTTAAAGTCTCAGATTGGAGACCCACTGACCTCTAGCACAGAGTGAGAAATATGCAATTTTGTTAGCTAAAGACAAGCTTAGAACTTTTTTCTTTTCTTTTTTTTTTTTTCTTTTTTGATACCTTTGGACAAGTCTGTTCTTAGCAATTATTTCTATTTTGAATGATTTATTTTATTTTTTTTTTAAATCAGATTAAAAAAATCAAGCCAAATTTTCTGCAAATTATAGACAGCCTGCTGCAAAACATTTACCAATGTCACATTGTCAAGACTTTTTATCGAGGCTATATTAAAAAAAAAATTGAAATCCTTTTTAGAATGACATTTTTGGAACAAGAAATGTAACTTGTCACTTTACCATTAACTCATTAATTGATCTTTGCCAAAAGATTATTTAAAATATTTTCTAAGATCTTGAAATCAAACACAATGTACATATTTTTGATGGTATATAAGGTCAATTGCCCTATTTTACAGTATTATGGAATTAGGCTAGGGACAAGTACTGATAGTCTATGGCATCTGGGTAAACATTAGCCTACCAGATACCTCCACTTCACATAGAAGACTTCCCTTATTTAAATGTAATATTCCAGTATTACGGAGTTAGGCTAGGGACAAGTATTGATAATCTATGGTATTTGGGTAAACATTAGCCTACCAGATACCTCCACTTCACATAAAAGACTTCCCTTATTTACATTTAATATTCCAGTATTATGGAGTTAGGATAGGGACAAGAAGTGATAGTCTATGGCATCTGGATAAACATTAGCCTAACAGGTAGCTCAAATTAAGATATATGATAAAGGAAATATTTGGGGAGCCATTTTGTAGAAAAAATTGATCATCTACAGTAATTTGGTAGTATTTTTGTTTGCAATAAGCTCTCCATATTATAAACCTGCAGTCATTATTGTGTGTCCTTTCGTCATTTAGAATTAAATTTCTTTGGTCAGAAATCAAAATCCGATAAGAAGGCAAGTAGATAAGTAAATAGAATAGAAAAGAAAAAATATTTAAGATCAGCTTCATCCTAGAAAAGAAGATTACTTTTTTGTTTTAGCCGCAGGAAAACTAAAAAAAGAGGCATATGAAAAATCCTCACATGGCCACTGAGAGAGAGAGAGAGATACACACAAGTGGCTACATCAGGGCTGAATTTTTCAAATCCCTAAGTGAAGAGCGGATATAGAGGTTTTATTTGCTAATTGATACAGAGACTTACGATAAACTCATCCCAGCTTCTGTGCAAGCCAAAGCTATGGGAAGTTGTAGAAATACCATTCTCTCTGTTTAGCAATTCATATAATAGAATAAGTCCTCCACATTTTCTCTTTTTTTCTTTTTTTTTTTTTTTTTGAAAGCCCTACTTGGTTAATCACAGAATAAGAATTCCCAGACTTAGTAAACCACTGCTCGTTCTGTGAGGCCCCCGAAGCTATGGGAAACTGTCAAAGTTTTATTTGGCAATTGAGGATAAAGATCCTCACACACTCTTCACCACCGTTAAAGTTTTGAGAGACCCATTCAGATTATGAGGCAAGGTGGGGATTTTAATCTAATACTTAAATCCAACCCTAGATGGTGACCAAAGTGCTATCCCCTCAAAGTTGTTGGGGTTAGTTACAAGCCAAAGACAGTTTAACTTGTTTTTAACTGCATGTAAAATTGTCAAAATCACAGGGTTTGTCAGGGGTGAATAGCGATCAGTTTTGTAATTTTTTTTTTTTTTTTTTTTTTTTTTTTAAGGGTATTTTTGGTTATTTTTACACTTCATATTGGCATTACATAGAAAGTAGGTCGGTAAAACTTTTGCTTAAAAAGACAAGTTAGTAAATGGGGTGGGGGGAAAATGTGTACAAGTTTAAAGTCACTAGTCTAATCCAAGAAGCACTTTCTCATCAAACCGCAATAATATTCTTCTTTCGGCGTTTTCTTTTGCGGGTTCCTGTTGGTATATAGGCCAAATTAATTTTACTAAACCGATTGATGTGACTTTGAGAGCGAGCGCGTCTGGATGTATCCGTTCCGTGACTGTCAGATAAAAAATCTTGCTCAGAAAGCCATAACAACTCCTTGGCCGGCGATCTATGTGATCGCGACCGAGAACGAGTATGACTTAGATTGTCCGAAGAAAGATACTGAACAGGAGTTGCCTCCCTTCTCACCTCATCGGTTAAGTTTGTTGTCGACGACTGCCAACAATCGGATTTACTAGTTCTGTTCTCACTGATTGTGATTCTGGGTTGTGTTGCTCTTGTCTTTTTCTTGACAGAAAGGTCCTGCGTTGATCTCCTGTGAGAGTCAGCCAAAAGTGCTGTGTCGATCTCGCACGAACTTTCTGTCGCTGTCGATAACTGTGACAAGTTGCGCTCTTTCCTCTTCTTCTTCTTCTTCTTTCGTTTGATCTGTGGCGTTGTGTCTGAGAATGCAGCTTCCTCTTCAGTTAAATGATTAATCAGTGGTAAGTAGGTATGTTCCCAACGGGGGGACTCAATAGTTATTGTGCCTAATGGAATGTTCTGTCTGTCTCTTCGAGATGAGGACTGCAGCTGTTGTTTTTGCCCCTTTTTACGAGAGACTGCTGGTGACGAGGTTTTACGAGAAGATTGTTGTACGCTCAGCAGTTGAGAGCCAGCAAATATTCCTTTGGAGCGATTCTTCAGCTCAGAAACATTTTTGGTTGTTTTCTCTTTAGAGCCCAATTTCTGTTTCTGTGTTTCTTGTTTGACCTCCTGTTTCTTGTTGGTTTCATTCTTGCTTAAACTCGACTGCTTCAGCTTCTTCTTCTTATGAGTTGATAATTCCTCTATTGATTCCGTCACCTGTTTTGTTATGGAAGTCACTAACGAAGAGATCTTCTCTACAACATTCTTTGCTATCTTTGGCACTTCCAGTTTTTCTTTCTTACCTGTCGAGCCAAGAACAGACTCGGATGACGAGACTTCCTTTGATATATCTTTAGTCGATAAGTCTTCTCCAGAACTAGAGTCTGATTTGAAACTCACAGGTGCTTCTTGAGAATCGGTAATAGATGCTTTAACGCTTATTTTCTCACTTGCCGAATCTACATTTTTCTGCTGCTTCTTTTTCGATAATGTCAATATACCGGAATTAAGAGATGAACTCGAATCTGATTTTTGACTTAAAGGCGGGGAAGAATGGGTATTCTCTTCACTTGAAGACCCAGTGCTCTTCCGTTTGGGTGAACCATCTTCAGAGACAGAAGTGCTCTTCTTTGATATCAAAGAAGATACTTTCGATAGTGCCTGACTGACTATGCTCTCAGAGCTGCCGCTTTTTATATTTAACGGAGAAACTTCTTTCTCTGTTTTGGAATCAATTTCTGCAGTTGAAGTTTCAGTAAGAACATCTTTGATGATATGGGAGCAATGTGAAGGCACGCTGGATATTGCTTCCTTTCTTTCCTGATTCTTTCTATAGAATTCCTCTTTGGAAACTTTGGTTGTGACAGTCTGGGTTTGGTAATCTTTGTTTGAAAGATTTCCAACCAGATCTTCAAATGATTTTGGAGTCACTTCTTCTGAATGCATTGCTTCAGTACTGTGAGAAGAATCAGGTACAGTGTCTGTTTTCTTTGGTGATTTTTTAGCCGGACAAGGAATGCTCTTTTCCGTGTCTGTTGTTTTCAGTATCCCATCATCAGATTGAAAGAATTCTTCAATTCCTTTAGACAGCAATGACTTATTTCCATCACCATAGGGGAAAGGAGACCTCCTCATCTTCTTCTTATTTTCTGTTAGTTTAACTTTCATCTTTGGAGATTCATTTTCATGACGTGTAGCTTCTTCATGAAAACTCGAGACATTTTTGGCAGCCTCATCTGATGATGACAACAGCAAAGCCTCACCCCTGTTCTCTTCCACAAAGGCAGATGTTTCAACAGAAACCTCTACAGGAGGTGGCTGTGTAATGATTCTCTGAAGCCTGTCCGTTTTCTTCTTTTCTTCGGCTAAATTTGTTTTATTTGCACTGAACTTGATTTTAGAAGCCACAGAGGTTTCAGAATGTGAAACCGGACATTTTGTTTTAGTACCTAAAAGTGTTCGTGTTTCTGTTTCAGATTTCTTGGGTACTGACTTCTCAACCAAATTGTTAGAAGTCTTGACAGATGTCTTGGTTTCTTGAGTGGGTTTCTTTGTTTTTGAGATTGAAACCTTTTTAACAGAAGATTCTTGTTGCTTTTCCTCTTCTTTGACAGTCTGATCTTTCTCTTGTAGTGATGAATCAATCGCAGTGTCTCCTGCTTTGGTTCCTGGCATCTCTTCTGTTGTGAATTCTCCTTTAAGCTCTTCTTGAATTGATTCCTTGTCAGTTCGGACGTCAATTTCTGTCTCTGACGGCAACAGATTATAGATGCTCTCATCGGTCTTGTCATCGGTTGGATCAAGAGAAAATTCTCTTTGTAGTTCTTCCTCAGATGACACCTGTCTGTCTACTGATGGGTATGTCCTCTCAAATAAGAAGCTAGATTGGCATTCTTCAGCTTTGGTAATTTCACCTTCTGCCACTTCCTTAGTGGTTCTGGCCATTTTAGAAGATTTTTCAGTTTGAGGAATTTCCTTGCATTTTTCTAAAACCACTTGTTCAGGAATTGGTACCACCACAGAAGATGTCATTTGTCTGTCTTCTGGCACCAATTTATCTCCAACAATATTTAAAGTTTCTTTGATGGAGGACTTCTTCCGTTTCTTTTTCTTCTTCGAATCTTTAACAGAAAATTCCATGGCACCAGCATTTGGCTTCTCACTAACATGTGCATCGACTGATTCTTTGACATCACCAGCTTTCAGAGATGAAGACCTTTCCTTGAAAATTTCTTTTTCTCCAGATTTTGAGGATTTGGAGCCTTTAGTTTTTTCCACCTTTAAGGATTCTTTCTTTTTTGGCAGTTCTTTAACATCTTTCTTACCTCTTTTACTTTTTTCAGCATGCCCTTCTTTAACTATCTTTGTCATATCTTCCTTAACAGGAGTACCACCAGCCACCGCAAATGCATCTTTATCAACTGTAACATCAGTCACATCTTCATCTTTGGTTGTAACATCAATCACATCTTCATCTTTAGTTATAACCTTGGTCGCACATTTGTATCTGGTTGTAAGATCAGTCACATGTTCAACAATCTCAGGTATATCATTATCGGCAAGTGTAATGTCAGTTGTCTCTTTCTCAAGAGATATAATACCAGACACTTTAGTAACATCTTTATAAACATGTGTAACATCAGCCAAGCTAACCTCAGTAGTTGTAACATCTGTCATTTCTTTATGAACAGGTGTAGCTTCACCCATCTTGGTCACAGCTTCATACCTAGCTGTAACACCAGTCACATGTTTATCTATGGTTGTAATATCAATCACATCTCCATCTCTGTTTGTGACATCAGTCACATCTTTATATCTGGTTATAACATCAGACCCATCTCTATCTTTGGTTGTAACACCAGTCACATCTTTAAATGTGGGTGTATCATCAACGTGTGTAACAGCAGTTGCCTTTTCACCAACAGGTTTGATGTCAGCCATTTTAGCTGCGCCTTTATCACTAGTTTTAACAGTAGTCACATCTTTATCAACAGTTGTAACATCTGTCATGTTTTTATCAGTTGTCATAACTTCAGCAGTCTTTGATGTTTCAGACAAACAGACTTCAGCGTGTTCTGGTGTCGTTTGTAGCTGGCTGTCAATATCCCGTTCTATAGAATTCTGCTTATTACCAGCTTCGTTGTCTGAATCGCTTATCACATATTCTCTGAAATGAGGAGAACGAATTGATTCCTCACTGTTGCCATACAAGAATGGTGACTTCTTTTTCTTCTTCTTCTTCCTCTTGTGTTTCTCATCAGTTACCTTCTCTGCCACACCCGCAAATGCTGGCTGAAATGTGGCTAATGCACTCACATGATCAGTCTTTTGGAGCAATGCATGCTGGTCAGAGAAGCTCAATTCAGTTTTTTGATCTTTGTCAGTTGTATTAGAGACTGTTTTCTCAAGTTCATTTTGATTGGTCAGTTTCTTTTGGTGTGATTCAGCAGCTGAGCTTAATGTAATTGGTTCAGCCTGTGGAGCCTTGGCTTGTTGCTCAAATAACATATGGTCATCTTGACTATAAACTGATTCAACTTTAACCACATTGTCTGATGGAAGGTGTCTTGAGTCCCAACCGCGGCTTTTCATTGACTGAATCCTTGTCTGAGTAGCATGCATCTCCTGAGATTCTTGATTCTGAGTTGAAAGAAGAGCAAGTCCTTCATTTGATTCAATGTCTGATGGCAGACTATTGGAAGATAAAATTACAGGAGCAGTCACTTGATTCTCGATTTCACATAAAACTTGTTTCTCAGTTTTACACTCTAAACTTTCCTCCTGGGGTGATTCAAACTCATATGTAATAAACAGATTTTGATCTGCAACTTCTGTCTCATCCACCAAAGACTTTTGAAAAGTTTGGGCTTCAATCTGACTTAGAACTGGCCCCTCATTCATATTCACTTCCACAGTTTCTTCTTCCGCTGATTCAAGTTTAGATGTCATCAGAAGAGCTTGATCATAAAGAGAAACTTCAATTGGGCTTACTTGACAATTCTCACATGGTTCAACTTCTGACACTGCTAAAACTGATCCTGGAATAATATTCACATCTGCTCTTTTTTGTTCAGCTGATTCAAACTCAGATGTCACAAGAAGAGCTTGATCAAAAGCAGAAACTTCAATTTGATCTACTTGAAAATTTCTGCTGGGTTCAATCTTAGGCTCTACTAATGATGCTCCCTCGGTGATGTTCACTTCTGCTCTTTCTTGAGCTGATTCAAGTTCAGGTGTAACGATAACATCTTGGTCAAAAGGAGAAACTTCAATTTGATCTACTTGAGAACTCCTACATGGTTCAACCTCTGTCTCATCAAATGCTGATCCAGTGTTGATATTCATTTCTGCTCTTTCTTCAGCTGATTTAAATTCAGGTGTAATGATAACATCTTGGTCAAAAGGAGAAACATCAATTTGATCTACTTGAGAAGTCCTACAAGGTTCAACCTCAGGCTCATCAAAAGCTGATCCAGTGTTGATATTCATTTCTGCTCTTTCTTCAGATGATTCAAGTTCAGGTGTAATGATAACATCTTGGTCAAAAGGAGAAACTTCAATTTGATCTACTTGAGAACTCCTGCAAGGTTCAATTTCAGGCTCATCAAAAGCTGATCCTTTGTTGATATTAATATTAATTTCTGCTTTATCTTGAGCTGATTCAATCTGGGGTGTAATGATAAGATCTTGATCAAAGAGTGAAAATTCAGATTGATCTACCTGAGTCTCTCTGCAAGGTTCAATCTCAGGCTCAACTAAAGCTGATCCTTTATTGATATTAATTTCGACTCTTTCTTGAGCCAATTCAAGTTCAGTTGTAATGGTAAGACCTTGATCAAAGAGAGCAACCTCAGTTTGATCTACTTGAGAATTCCTGCAAGGTTCAATCTCAAGCTCAGCTAAAGCTGATGTTTCTTTTATTTTCATTTCTGCTTTTTCCTGAGCTGATTCAAGCTCAGGTGTAATTGTAAGATCTTCATCAAAAAGAGCAACTTCAGTTTGATCAACTTGAGAATTCCTGCAAGGTTCAATCTCAGGCTCAGCTGAAGCTGATATTTCTTTTATTTTCATTTTTGCTTTTTCTTGAGCTGATTCAAGCTCAGGTGTAATTGTAAGATCTTCGTCAAAAAGAATAACTTCAGTTTGATTTTCTTGCAAGGTTCTACTTCTAAAGATGTTTCTTTTATTTTCATTCTTGCTTTTTCTTGAGGTTTCAAGCTCGGGTGTAATTGTAAGATCAAAAAAGAGCAACTCTTTGATCAACTTGAGAATTCTTGGCTCATCTAAAGCTGATGTTTCTTTTATTTTCATTTCTGCTTTTTCTTGAGCTGATTCAAGCTCGGGTGTAATTGTAAGATCTTCATCAAAAAGAGCAACTTCGGTTTGATCAACTTGAGAATTCTTGCAAGGTTCAATCTCAGGCTCATCTAAAGCTGATGTTTCTTTTATTTTCATTTCTGCTTTTTCTTGTGCAGATTCAATCTCAGGTGTAATTGTAAGATCTTCATCAAAAAGAACAACTTCAGTTTGATCGACTTGAGAATTCTTGCAAGGTTCAATCTCAGGCTTATCTAAAGCTGATGTTTCTTTTATTTTTGTTTTTGCTTTTTCTTGAGCTGATTCAAGCTCAGGGGTAATTGTAAGATCTTGGTCAAAAAGAATAACTTCGGTTTGATCGACTTGAGAATTCTTGCAAGGTTCAATCTCAGGCTCATCTAAAGCTAATGTTTCTTTTATTTTCATTTCTGCTTTTTCCTGAGCTGATTCAAGCTTGGGTGTAATTGTAAGATCTTCATCAAAAAGAGCAACTTCGGTTTGATCAACTTGAGAATTCTTGCAAGGTTCAATCTCAGGCTCATGTAAAGCTGATGTTTCTTTTATTTTCATTTCTGCTTTTTCTTGTGCAGATTCAATGTCAGGTGTAATTGTAAGATCTTCATCAAAAAGAACAACTTCAGTTTGATCAACTTGAGAATTCTTGCAAGGTTCAATCTCAGGCTCATCTAAAGCTGATACTTCTTTTATTTTCATTTCTGCTATTTCTTGAGCGGATTCAAGCTCAGATTCTATGAGATCTTCTTGATCTGAAATGGAAATCTCAGTTTGATCTACCAAAGAATTTTTGCCTGGTTGAGCTTCAGTTTTGTCCATTTCTTTCGGATCGATTAAAATGCTATTGGCTTTGAGAATGTTACTTTCTGGAATATCAAGTGTCATAATTTCAGAAATTTCAGATTCTTTCATTGCAGAATGATATAACGGGCTATCAGGTTTTTGTTTGTTGTCCTTTGATAAGATATGTTTAGGTTCAGCAACACTTTCTTTACTTTTAAAGTTAATATCATAATCCCTGGGTGAAGTTTCTACCTGTTCAGATGATGTTTGAGCTTTATCATCTACTTGTGTGTCTTCTTCCTCACTTTGGATAACTTCCGCTGCATCTCTGAAAGACATCAAGACTTCATTATCAAGAGCAAAGAATTTGGACTTCTTTTTCTTCTTTTTCTTCCCTTTATCCAAAGCTTCAAACAAGGTACCATCACTTTCTTCTTCATCCTTTACAGAAGGTGAAATTTCTGTTTCAATTTTCATATTGTCCTTTGATTCAGGCATGTCATCACCTACAATTCCAGCCAAAGTGGTATCCTCTGTCTTTGGAATTTCAGTTTTATCTTTGGAATCATCAGCAACAGGCAAGTCAAAGCATGGTTCCGTTTTAACCATTTCTGGCTTTACAGATCTCTCTTCATCCTTTGTTTCCTGCTGTTCATTATCATCGATATTAGGCTTACCAATTCCAAATGGAAATCCATCTGGTAGAGGCAAACAAGTGCCATTGGTGAGACTCTTTCTGCTTTGAAGACAATATTCTGATACCGATTTTTCAATCTGTTTAGGAAGATCAATGAAAGAAAACTCCTCTTTTCGGTCAACACAACTTGAAACCAATTCTTTCTGCTTGTCTTTTTGGTTGCTGGAACTCTCATTAGTAGCACAAACTTCAGGCAGCAAGTTTTTCTGATGAAGAAGCTCATCGAGATCAACTGATGAGGCGCCACCAAAGCTCAATTCTGAGAAACAGTCAAGTTGTGAATTAGGTGACAATTTTATGTTGCTAAAGTCATCAATATTAAGATCATGTGATTCGACAAGGATTTTTAATTCATCAGTGCTTGATACCATATGTTTCTCACCAAACAAATTGACTTCCATAATTGTTTTTTCTTGACTTATAGACTCTTTGCAGAGTTTAAGTTCTTGGCTTTCATCTACAATCTCTGTGGTTTGTATACTTGGTGTTTCTTCTGATTTCTTTGAAGAATCAGCCTCAAGAACCAAAACTTCTGCAGGTTGTTCAGTTGATTTTCTTTCAGTGCTGGCTGGCTCAGCAGACGAACTAGACAGCTCAAAACTGGTCTCAGGTCTTGGTTCAAGCTCAGTTAGTGAAGGCTCAGATATAACAGTTTCAATTTCTGGTTCATCATTTTGATCACTTGCCTGAGATTTCCTGCTCTCTTTTTCTGAACCAAACTCCAAGATCAAATGCTGGCTGGCTGGATAATCCCCCTCGGAATCCGAAGACGATGTTGATATGGATTGATCCTCAGGAGAGTTTGGTCGATCACATGCATAGCTTTTTGACAGTTCGCTTGAGAGCTCAGCACTGTCAACGGAGAGCAATGAAGAAAGGTCCATGGCAAGTCGTTCCGAAGTCTGGGTCATCTGCAATTCCGATTCGGACTTTTCTTCAGTTGTCATGTAGCCCTCACTGTCGGTGCTTCCAGCTTGTACCTGAAAATCTGCTTCCTTTACTTTCTCAACAGTTTCAGGACTTATGATATTCGAGGAAAGTAACATTTCAGAATAAGTAGACAACATTGTTTTGTCTGGTTCACTTTTGGCGTCATAGTAAATTTCCCCAGAGGGGTCCATCAATCCAAGATGGCTACCATTCACTCCATACCGATAATTGTCCTCAAAATGATAAGGATCGTTAAAAATAGCAGTCTTGGAGTAGTGTGACACCGATGCCTCTTGTGTAATTTTCTGAAGTAAGCTCTGAATTTGATCTTCTGTGAAGTAAGACATTTTCTCGTTTGAACCATCACTGGTTGCAAAGTCGATAACAACTGAATTCTTTCTTTCAGGCTGTTTTTCATTCATTTTAAGTTGGTCTTGGAGAATAATAGTCGTCTTCTCCTGGATCAAAGGCTTACTATCTGCAACCATTTCATTCCTTGATATGCATGATGTGGAAAGAGCGCAAGTAGGCACGTCAGGGGTGCATGCAAGTTCTGCAGTGCTTTCTGATATTTCTTCAGAATTTTCCAATTTCTCTTCGGCACTGTCTGCTAAAATACGCCGATTGATGTCCATATTGATTTCTGTTGAGTACTTTTCATGCTGTTTTGGTATGACAAACACGTTGTGGAAATGTTTCTGATCGTAGTCTGAAACGAACGTGTGCAGACTGCAACGGAATTTCGATTTCCAAGAAGAGTTAGAATCATTGGGTGGAATTCTAAGAAGCAATTCACTCTGTGTTTCAATGGGGAACCCAGCTTCACTAATACGGCGCTGGACCATTTTTTTATCTTTTTGAAAATCTTCAAGATCTGAATTTGGCTCAACACAAGTCCGGCTCATTTTCTTCCAAAACTCAACATTAGAAGATTCTTCGAAACTTGGAATGTTTACAAACAAAGCATTCGAATAATTCCTGTAGGGAGATTTCTTGCGCCATCTCCTGACAATTCGGTCTCCAGGAGAAAGCCTCTTTTTTTTCAATTTCATCTTTTTTGATTCAGGGACAATTTTACTAGGCGTAAGTTCTCTGTTTTCATTGGTGGGGCCTTCAGGAAGGCTCACTTCGAGTACGCTGGTGAACCTCCGAGTTTCACAATCATGAATACTGGCATCAAAGCTGCTTATTTGGCCTGATACACTGAGCTCTTCAGCAGACGGAAGTTCAACCATGAGCACGTTAGCAAAAATCTCATCATTTTCACTCACGGGGGATTTTGATGTTGTCTCAACCTGACTGAGATCAAGTAGTTGTTCATTTGTGTCTTGGGAAATTTCTGGGACACTAGATCTTGAACGACTGTCAACTGACTCGCTACTAGCTGCAGCTTCTGTGCTGGGTCCTGCCATGTCAGTTCCTGGTGACAAAGTGGCTTCGAGTGATGGTAAGTTCTCCGGAGGACTAGGTTTTGGTTTATCTCTACCCAGCTTCTCAATGAAATACAGAGTGTCCAGTTTCAGCATCAGTTGGGTGTCAGGAATTTCCTCTGCATAGTTTGAATACAGAGTGGCTATGTTCTGTAGCTTTTCCTCCATCCGCTGAGTGACGTGGAGGCTGCAACTTTTAAGATCGGACTCGTGCTCAGTTAATTGCAGTTCATCAGAGAATGTCACTTCCCGAGGAACAATATCAGCGAACGTTGCCAGCTCATTGATATCTCGAGTGGAAACGTTTGATATCTGATCTGCATTGTATTCCTCATTAGATTTTTCAACACCTTCATTTGAGGTGACCATACCGTGTATCAGTTCAGTGATTTGCTGTGAAATTTTGGAGCTTTCTGCTTTCAGGTCTTGCTCGGAGAGCTTTCGTTTTTCCATGCACTTGCTTTCTTCTGTGGCCATGGCAACAATTTCACTGAGCAGTAAAGATATCTCCTCTTCAATAAACTGTCTACGGACCAACGCCTCGTGGTCAAGATTAGCAGTGACACCTTCTTGAAGGGTGGAGCCATTTAACAGCTTTTGTTTGGCGCTCACATCATGAGGGTCAGAACTGTGCTGCACCTCTTGAAAACTATCCTCAGCATCAATATACTCATTATCATCATCATCTTCATCAGAAAAAACTGGTGTACTCATATCACCTGGTGTAGCAGTGACCAGTGTCCCAGTTCCAGAACTCACCCATGATTCCAAACTGTTCGAGAAGAATTTTGGTTGAGATTGGTAAGAAGCAGTTTTGGATTGTTGCGGAAGACTTTGAGCAATCTGTTCCCTTATCTCCCAACTAAAATCTTCCAAACGATCCACATCTTTGCATGTCTTTGAAGCATTCCAAGAACAGGATTCTTCATTGTATCCATTCCATTCATCATTGGCTTCATCCAATGATGTAAAATACATACTCCAAACATCTTTATCATCAGTATTCACGGCTTTCGACACTAAAGACTTCTCTTCATCCAAGACATCATCAAAATTGTCATCCTGATCAGAGTAGCAACTTGTAACCAAAGGCCATACATCATTTGTTTCTTCATCCAAAGAATCAGAAAAAGTTGTCTTTGCTAACATCTTAGCAGAATCAGAAACAGAATCTTGATGACCAGATGAAGTCCAAAGATCATGTTCCAGAGGTTCTGAAACTGTAACAGTACTTAAAGTAGAATTTAGTCCATTTAATTGTATTTCCAGATCTTCCTGCAAGGAAGGAACACAGCTATCATTCTCTTCAAGAGGATCTGAGTCTGTATCTTTCCAATCCTTTTGGAAGGTTTTTTCTTCAACTGGTTTTTCACCATCTTTCTTAATTTTTCTTTTTTCTCCCTCCTCCCATTCATCTTCTTCCAAAGTTGCATATTCAATATCTGTTGGTTGCTTTTCACACTCTATTGTCGTAGGTGCAGTTGGTGGTTCCACCAATGTTCTGGCAGATGTTTCTAACAAATCTGTTTCCTCTTCAAGAGAATCAGAAGTTGTTTCTTTCCACTCTTTTTGGAATGTCTTCTTCATTTCTTTGTCATATTTGATTTGTGGCCTTTCTCCTTCTTGCCATTCATCTTCTTCCACACCTGAATATTGACAGGGATCTTGTTTTACCCTCATATCAGGAACAGATTCTGTATCTATTTCTTCAGAATCTTCGCATACAGGTGAATAGAAAGAAAGCCAATCACCTGTTTCTTCTTCAAGAGGATCTGAGTCTGTATCTTTCCAATCCTTTTGGAAGGTTTTTTCTTCAACTGGTTTTTCTTCATCTTTCTTAATTTTTCTTTTTTCTCCCTCCTCCCATTCATCTTCTTCCAAAGTTGCATATTCAATGTCTGTTGGTTGCTTTTCACACTCAATTGTCGTAGGTGCAGTTGGTGGTTCCACCAATGTTCTGGCAGATGTTTCTAACAAATCTGTTTCCTCTTCAAGAGAATCAGAAATTGTTTCTTTCCATTCTTTTTGGAATGTCTTCACAGAAGACATTTCTTTGTCATATTTGATTTGTGGCCTTTCTCCTTCTTGCCATTCATCTTCTTCCAAACCTGAATATTGACTGGGATCTTGTTTTTGGCCCATATCAGGAACAGATTCTGTATCTATTTCTTCAGAATCTTCGCATACAGGTGAATAGAAAGAAAGCCAATCACTTTTTTCTTCTTCCAGAGGATCTGATGTTGTTTGCCGCCAATCTTGTTGGAATATTTTCCCATCTTGTGACTTTTCAGTCAGTGTTTTTTCTGTCCTGTCTCCTTCTTCCCACTCATCATCATCAAGAACGGAATATTCCAAGTCACTTTTTTCTTTTTCCTCTGTAACTGATGTTGGAACTATGTTGGATTCTCCAAGCCGTTCCATTAGCAATAATTCTGCTTCATTTTTAATTTCTTGTGCTGATTCCTTGACCTCTGTAAATGACATTTCTTGAGTTTGCTTAATGTCCAGTTCTTGGTCAGCTAATTCTTCCCTGGCTTCATGTTTTTCTGTCACATCAATTTGAGACTGTGCATCGACCATTTCTATATCTTCAACGTCTGTCGAATAGGCAGAATAATAAGAAAGCCAGTCCTCCTCTTCAGCTGTGTCTACCACTTTATCTCTTTCATCTTCTTTTATGGTGAATATATCCTTTTCCTTTTCTTCAGATTTGGAATGCTTTTCCATTTGAATGTCTGGCAGTAGTGAAAAATTTTCAGCTCTAACTGTGTCTTCAATTAATTCTGATGCCACCAAATCTTTGTCATCCACATTTGGAGAATAGAAAGAAAGCCAATTACCTTCTCCTCCTTCAAGAGAATCAGATACAGTCGCTTTCCAATCTTTTTCAGAACTATCTGTGGAAACCAGTTCATTGCTATATGAAACTTTTGGCCTTTCTCCCTCCTCCCATTCATCTTCATCCAAAGTTGCATATTCAATATCTGTTGGTTGCTTTTCACACTCTATTGTCGTAGGTGCAGTTGGTGGTTCCACCAATGTTCTGGCAGATGTTTTTATCAAATCTGTTTCCGCTTCAAGAGAATCAGAAGTTGTTTCTTTCCATTCTTTTTGGAATGTCTTCTTCATTTCTTTGTCATATTTGATTTGCGGCCTTTCTCCTTCTTGCCATTCATCTTCTTCCAAACCTGAATATTGACTGGGATCTTGTTTTACCCCCATATCAGGAACAGATTCTGTATCTATTTCTTCAGAATCTTCGCATACAGGTGAATAGAAAGAAAGCCAATCACCTGTTTCTTCTTCGAGAGGATCTGAGTCTGTATCTTTCCAATCCTTTTGGAAGGTTTTTTCTTCAACTGGTTTTTCACCATCTTTCTTAATTTTTCTTTTTTCTCCCTCCTCCCATTCATCTTCTTCCAAAGTTGCATATTCAATATCTGTTGGTTGCTTTTCACACTCTATTGTCGTAGGTGCAGTTGGTGGTTCCACCAATGTTCTGGCAGATGTTTCTATCAAATCTGTTTCCTCTTCAAGAGAATCAGAAGTTGTTTCTTTCCATTCTTTTTGGAATGTCTTCACAGAAGACATTTCTTTGTCATATTTGATTTGTGGCCTTTCTCCTTCTTGCCATTCATCTTCTTCCAAACCTGAATATTGACAGGGATCTTGTTTTTGGCCCATATCAGGAACAGATTCTGTATCTATTTCTTCAGAATCTTCGCATACAGGTGAATAGAAAGAAAGCCAATCACCTGTTTCTTCTTCAAGAGGATCTGAGTCTGTATCTTTCCAATCCTTTTGGAAGGTTTTTTCTTCAACTGGTTTTTCTTCATCTTTCTTAATTTTTCTTTTTTCTCCCTCCTCCCATTCATCTTCTTCCAAAGTTGCATATTCAATATCTGTTGGTTGCTTTTCACACTCTATTGTCGTAGGTGCAGTTGGTGGTTCCACCAATGTTCTGGCAGATGTTTCTAACAAATCTGTTTCCGCTTCAAGAGAATCAGAAGTTGTTTCTTTCCATTCTTTTTGGAATGTCTTCACAGAAGACATTTCTTTGTCATATTTGATTTGTGGCCTTTCTCCTTCTTGCCATTCATCTTCTTCCAAACCAGAACATTCAACTAGCTCTTCTTTTCCTTCTGGATCAGGGCGTGGTTCTGTATCTATTACATCTTCATCTTCTCTGTCAGCTGATAAGAAAGATGAGAGATGACACTCCATCTCTATTGGATCTGATTCTGTTTGTCTCCAATCATCTCCAAATAATTTAACTGGCACCTCGCCATATGTAGCTGCCTTTACAATAGATTCTTCTTTTTCCCCCCATTCATCTTCTTCAAGAGCCAAAGGTTGCGAAGTGAAATTGGATTTTTTGTCCATACTTTGCTCATAGGTGAAATCTTCTACAACTTGAATATGTTTTTCGGCAACATACAAATCTCTTATATCTTCTGTTTGTTTTTCCTCAGCCTCTTGTGCTGATTTTTCATAGTCTTTGATAATACCAGTGCCAACTTCAGTTCTTATTTTTTCTTTCTTTGATTCTGCTGTGTTTTTTTCAGATACACTATGTTCATCAGATCTTCCATTCAAAGTGATCTCTCTCTGAGATTCTTCAATCAACAGAGTGTCCTTTCGCAAATGAGAACCAATTACCTGTTCATCCAATTTTAAGGTATCTTCTTGCCATTCTTGTTTGCCAAGCTCATTTTCTTCAGGTTGCAGTAAACTTAAAGTTAAATTTTCATCTTCGTCTAAGGGGTCAGACACCGTTTCTTTCCAATTCAGATCAAACGTTTTTGTCTGTGCCTCTTTAGAAATGGGCTGAGGATTTTTTGATAAACTCTTCTCTTCCCAATCAGTATCTTCGTAAAGAGAAGAATAATTAGATGGATGTTCATAACATTTTTCTTTAAGGTCTGTTACCATATCACCCTTTTGCCCAATCCAAGAATATTCAGACCCTGCTTCCAAAGGATCTGACTCTGTTTCTTTCCAATCCATACAGGTTTTGAGATCACTATCGACCGGATATTTTTGTCCAATGCTACCATTTTCATCCTCATCAGCAGCATAAACTCCAAAATCCTCATCTGTTTCTTTTAGGTTATTGCTTTTATCTTGCTTTTCATCATAAGAGTCCAAAGAGAAGGTTGATGATGCCAGGTACCAAAATTCTGTTTGTTCTTCAACAGCATCAACAAATTCTGTGTCTTCTTTGTCTGAATTATTTTCTAAGATCTCGTCCTCATATTGTGTTGGGTACACTGACCAATCATCTTGAGGATCATTAGATTCAGAATCATTCTCTGCTAAATCTACCTCTTCTGTGTCTGGAGAATAGAAAGCAAGCCAATTAGTTTCTTCCTCAAGTGGATCTGATGATGTTTCCTTCCAATCTTCCCGGAAGGTCTTCTCAAGAAGGGCTTTCGGCATTTCTTGTCTAAATTTGGTCATACCTTCCTCTGGAGGGAATTCATCTTTGGATTTTTCACTGTCTACCTCTATAGATGATTCTTCTTGATGGATATCTATTTTCTCTGAGGAATCCTCACTTGTAACTTGGGACAAATCTGTGGTTTGTAATTCACCAAACTGGGCAACATTTTCAGAGCCATCATGTAAACCAGTGTCAGATTGTGAGTTATCTAAGCCAGCTGACTGTTCTATTTTGGCCCAAGACCCAGCAGGAGAATGTGACCGACTCCGACCAACAGAAACCAATTGTGTTTCACAGACAGTTTCCGCTGGTACCTGATAGTTGTCATCATCTTCCTCTTGTGTTTCTTCCTGAAATATTCCAAGTTCAGAAGAGCCTGGAATAATTTGGTCTTCTAGAATTTCCTTGTCTTTAACTTCATGTTGAATCTTTTCCGATAACTCAATTTCATTTTCTGAGATTCTTGAAGGTTCACTTTCAGGCAAAGAACTGCCTGAAGATTGAGACTCTTTCTTGGGAACAACATCAGAAGGTGGTTTCATGTCCTTGCAGACACCCTTTTCTGTATCCAAAATTTCTGTTCCTCCTCTTTCATCCTCAATTTCAGACAGACTTCTGTCTTCGTCCGACTGTCCACTTTTATCAGACAGAATTGTTTCAGTCTCCGCAACATGTAGTTCAATTTTCTGGACAGGTGTTTCTTCATTAAGACTTAATTCCGATGTATGACAGGAAGGAACAGTATTTTCTTGATCACTGGCCTCGCTAACATACTGTTCTTCAACAGATTCAATAAGGCCCGCCTCAAAATCCGCCTCTCCTGAAGATTGAGAATCGGAAGCTGTAAAGTTGTCCTCGTCTTCGTATTCTTCCTCTTCACTTTCTTCGCTCATGTAATCAGATTTCGACGAGCTATACCCAGCTTCTGTCTGAGTGTTGACCATAGTTAAATTGGTCTCTTCAGTAACTGGTGGACCGTCGTCCTCTGAAGAGAGACGTTCAGAGTCGGATAGCATTTCATCTGTGTCTTCATATTCTTGCTCTTCAAGACTACCATTTGATTCGCTCATTGAATCCTCAATACTGGAGGTTCTTTCATAATGAATATAAGGAAATTCTTCAGTGGAGGTCTTGCCATGCTGTCGAGAGATGTTAACTAAATCTCTGGAATTATCCAAATTTTTCCCATCTTCCGATATGTAAGGAGGACATTCCCCTTCAGATGATGAATCTAAAATTTCACTTTGATGACCAGGTGTAACAATCAAATGTTTGTCTTCAAGGCTGTTTGCAAATGTCACTTCAGACTGTTTGTCACAGGCAACAGAAATCTGTAGAGTTTCTTCGTCAAGAGAATCTGAAATGGTTTCTTTCCAATTTTGTTGGAAAGTCTCCACGGGAGGAATTTTCTGGGATTCATATTTCCTGGCAGTTTCTTCCCTCTCCTTCCAGTCACCATCATCATCATAATCGAAATGTTCAAAGCAGAGATCTTCCATCAATGTTGAATCTAAAACAGCACTGAGCATAGGAACATCCGACTCTTCCGAGACAGGAGAATAGAAAGAAAGCCAATCACCTTCTTCTTCAAGAGAATCAGATTTGGTCTCTTTCCAATTCTCTTGAAATGTCTTTCCTTCAAATGTTTTTTCTCCAGATTTCAAAATTTCTCTTCTACCTCCCTCCTGCCATTCATCTTCTTCCAATGTTGAATATTCCATATCTTTTCCTTGATCTTCACATCCTATTGTCACTGGTTCATGTGTTGGTTCTACCAATGTTCTGGCAGATGTTTCTATCAAATCTGTTTCCTCTTCAAGAGAATCAGAAGTTGTTTCTTTCCATTCTTTTTGGAATGTCTTCTTCATTTCTTTGTCATATTTGATTTGCGGCCTTTCTCCTTCTTGCCATTCATCTTCTTCCAAACCTGAATATTGACTGGGATCTTGTTTTTGCCCCATATCAGGAACAAATTCTGTATCTATTTCTTCAGAATCTTCACATACAGGTGAATAGAAAGAAAGCCAATCACCTGTTTCTTCTTCGAGAGGATCTGAGTCTGTATCTTTCCAATCCTTTTGGAAGGTTTTTTCTTCAACTGGTTTTTCACCATCTTTCTTAATTTTTCTTTTTTCTCCCTCCTCCCATTCATCTTCTTCCAAAGTTGCATATTCAATATCTGTTGGTTGCTTTTCACACTCAATTGTCGTAGGTGCAGTTGGTGGTTCTACCAATGTTCTGGCAGATGTTTCTAACAAATCTGTTTCCTCTTCAAGAGAATCAGAAGTTGTTTCTTTCCATTCTTTTTGGAATGTCTTCACAGAAGACATTTCTTTGTCATATTTGATTTGTGGCCTTTCTCCTTCTTGCCATTCATCTTCTTCCAAACCTGAATATTGACAGGGATCTTGTTTTTGCCCCATATCAGAAACAGATTCTGTATCTATTTCTTCAGAATCTTCGCATACAGGTGAATAGAAAGAAAGCCAATCACCTGTTTCTTCTTCGAGAGGATCTGAGTCTGTATTTTTCCAATCCTTTTGGAAGGTTTTTTCTTCAACTGGTTTTTCACCATCTTTCTTAATTTTTCTTTTTTCTCCCTCCTCCCATTCATCTTCTTCCAAAGTTGCATATTCAATGTCTGTTGGTTGCTTTTCACACTCAATTGTCGTAGGTGCAGTTGGTGGTTCCACCAATGTTCTGGCAGATGTTTCTAACAAATCTGTTTCCTCTTCAAGAGAATCAGAAATTGTTTCTTTCCATTCTTTTTGGAATGTCTTCACAGAAGACATTTCTTTGTCATATTTGATTTGTGGCCTTTCTCCTTCTTGCCATTCATCTTCTTCCAAACCTGAATATTGACTGGGATCTTGTTTTTGGCCCATATCAGGAACAGATTCTGTATCTATTTCTTCAGAATCTTCGCATACAGGTGAATAGAAAAGAAAGCCAATCACTTTTTTTTCTTCTTCAGAGGATCTGATGTTGTTTGCCGCCAATCTTGTTGGAATATTTTCCCATCTTGTGACTTTTCAGTCAGTGTTTTTTCTGTCCTGTCTCCTTCTTCCCACTCATCATCTTCAAGAATGGAATATTCCAAGTCACTTTTTTCTTTTTCCTCTGTAACTGATATTGGAACTATGTTGGATTCTTTCGGCCAGAATGGTCTTTCTGTTGAGACATGTTTTTCACTATCCTCTGCTTTTGGTATTTCTTCAGTTAAATCTGTCACATCATGATGCAATTCACCATTTGTGGAATTGGTTGAATAAACAGGAATCTGTTCCTTTACTCTTCCATCTTCTTCCACATATTTTATGCTTTCTATAACCTGAATATTTTTTTCAGATGAATATATCATGGTTGGTAAGCCTGCTTTTTCCTCTGTCTGTTCGTCTATAAAAGGTAAGTTGTCTTTTCTTTCTGAGGTCATATATTCAGACAAAGAACAGATGTAAAAATCTGTTTCATCGTCTTCGAGCGGTTCTGATAATGTGTGTTTCCAGTCTTCATGGAAGACGTTTTGATCTTTGGAGAGGCTTTTATCCAAGGCTGTTTGCCAGCTTTTGTAGGCATCATAACCATTTTTTGAGTACTCCGCCTCTTCACTCATCATTCCAACATCCTCTGAATACCGTTCTTTATCTGACACAGGTGTGTGGTAGAATTTCCAGATGTCATCTGTGTGTGTATCTTTTTCTAACGGTTCTGAAACTGTTTCTGAAGATTCAGAAGATGTTTGAGTCTTTGAAACTGGACACTGGGTTTTTTGTCCAATTGGCAATTCTGTTCTTACTTTCCAGTCATCATCCTCCTCAAGAGGAGAATACAGCATGTCCCATTTGTCTTTTAATGTCTTGTCAATGCTTGGAAGTGACTGGACATGCTGGTATTGACCAGAATCTGTCTCTTTGGACTCGGATGCTGTTCTGGTAACAACAGCCCATCCAAAGACTTCAGGAGAAAGTTCTCTCTGAGAACTGGAGGAGAGAACTTCCTCTACTTGGGGAAGTATTACATTAATTTCTGACTCGGCTACTTGAGTGTGTACGTTCTTTGTTAAATTAGACTCATCAACAACATTGATTTCTTGCAAATCAGCACACACCTCTGTAGTCAAGTTTGCAGAACTAGTAAGTTCTACATTTAATGTTGGTTGATCTAAAGTGGTTACTGAAGGAAGGGGGAAGGTGTGGGTAGGGTCTAAAATGGTCGGGCAAGGTGCTGGTGAAATATCACTATACATACTTGGGATTAGTATGTCTAAAGGTTCTGTTTGGGAATAGTCCAAAGTACTTGATGTTTCATCTAAACATGGCCCTGGAACAACTGATAAGAATCCTGATTCTTTCAGTTTTTCGCAGGATTCTGTATCAGTAATTTCGGACAGCTCATCAATCTTGTGTGACTCGGTTTCAGAAATCTCCGAAACTGTCTGAGTCTGGAGTTCGTTTGCTATTTTAATCTTGTCAGTCATAAGATTAGAAGTTTTGGAGTCATCGTCTGTGGCGCCAAGTACACATCGGTCATTTACTTCAGACTGATTTCTGGTACTTTGGACATTAATGGGAGTTACACTAATGCCTAGATCAGTGGTAGTGCTAATCTGAGCATTCCCAGAAGCTGTTGCTTCAGCCTCTGGTAAAAGTTGATTTGTGGATCGTTCAGAAGCCTTCATATTTTTATTCAAAAATTGCTCATGCTCCCCTGCACGAGACAGGGAAGCGCACCCTAAGGCTTGTTCATGTTCTAGATTTTCTACAGAACGATTTGCATTTATATCAGTAAGTACGTTTGGGTCTCTTCTAGAAACAACTGCATCTCCTTTCCCCTCATCTTTATCTCCCTTGGTCCCCAATTTGCTATGCAACCCCACCCTCCCTTTAAGCTCATTTTCATCGTCTTCTCTATTCTGGACTGAAGTAGAAGTATCATGAGAAATGGACACAGAATATTCAGATTCTTCCAATGCAAGCTCCTCCCTGCCAGGAACCTCCACAGACGTTAATTTGGTCATGTGGTCATCCTGCAGGGTGACGATTGCAGAGGAGGAGTCCTCTCTGGAAATATTTGTAGGTTTGGATGTAGAAACTTTGGGTTCTGCCAAAACAGCTAAACTCGAACAAAATTCCCTACTATCTTCTTGTTCGGATGCTAAGTTTATAGTATCAGACCTGTCAAGGCTTGTATTAGAGAGTGTACGACCTTGCTGGTCGGCTAATCTGTCTATATCTTGTACTTGAGACATCTTTGAATCTATCTGACTAGAAGTAAACAAAGTGTCGTCATCTGCACTGGTTAAGATTTCCTCTCTACGATCTATATACGTATCTTCTGTTGAAAACAGACAAAGAGTTGAGTCTTCAGCTGTCGGTACCCTGACTGAATAACCATCTGGATGGCAAATGGGTGGATGGTCTGAAGAAGCAGGTAGACCTCTGTCTACATCACTGCAAATACCATTATAAAATAAACTTCCACTAAGGTCCTTGGTATCGTCTGTCTTAGGTGCACGGTTCTCTTCGTCGTACCCCGTCATCGAATATGAGCTTTCTGTAGTTTCTTTTGGAAGAGTATGTGTTTCTTGAAGAGAATTAATGCCACCTGCCCCAGTTTGGGTTATCTCCCTTGTTGGAGAATATTTATCACTGAGGCAGGTTTCTATTTCACAAACGTCGCCTCTGGCTGTCGATTCTTCCTTGTTGTATGCCCATGCGTACGGAAAGTCATCGGCCCATTCGGCATTTGCAGGCGGAGAAGGAATCTTGTGTTTTTCTTCAAGGGGGAATTTCAAAAATGGGTCATTTAAGGATTCAATGCTGCCCGAACCCTCACGAGTCAATACCTGGTGGGAGAAAATAGAAGAAAAAAAAAAGAAATAATTATTAATAATTTCAAGTAAATTAGAAAGTTGTCTGTCATTTGACGACAATTTAATGTTGGGAATGAACTTTTACCATCATAATATAATATGGATAATATTCAGTTTATTCAAGGTACCCCCCCCCAGAAAATGTGATACCTAAGGTTTAAAATAAATTTTTAAAAATGAAAAATCTTTTTGAAGCTTTTATTTTAGTTTTAATTTCAAGTAAATAGATTAAATTTAATATTTCCAATAAGCAAAATACTTTTCTGTCTTGTGGACAACTAATTATTTTCCACTCTACAACCACTTTCCAACAGACCAAATACCACAAGCTACTCTATCACTATTTCCATGGCAAATGTTCAGATGAGCTACATTCCTTAGTTCCACCAGTTCAGACGTTTACAGCTAGGACATTTATGCAGTCGTTTTTGTAGGAAAACATATTCTCCAATCTGCAGCCTCTTTCCCAAAGAAGCAACATTGTAAGCCTATCACTACTCTATTTCCATGGCAAATGTTTAGATAAGCTCTATTCTTTAGTTCCACCAGTTCAGACCTTTACAGCCAGGACATTGGAACAGCCTTTTGGTAAGAAGACTTATTCTCCAATCTGCAGCCTCTTTCCCAAAGAAGCAACATTGCAAGCCTATCATTACTCTATTTCCATGGCAAATGTTTAGATGAGCTCTATTCTTTAGTTCCACCAGTTCAGTCCTTTACAGCCAGGACATTGGAACAGTCTTTTGGTAAGAAGACTTATTCTCCAATCTGCAGCCTCTTTCCCAAAGAAGCAACATTGAAAGTCTATCACTACTTTTTACAGCTAAGCATTTCTCTACTCTATTGCTATTTCCATGGCAAATGTTCAGAAGAGCTACATTCCTTAGTTCCACAAGTTCAGACCTTTACAGCTAGGATCTGTCATGCCACATCCACAGGGTTGAATCATCTTACAATACAGCAAATATGGTATACTAATCTTTTGATGAAATATACTTTTGAGTAGTAAATTTCTTTCGACATAAATTTAATTGCTTTTTATCATAACTTATTCATCATTTTTCTCTATTTTTACTCAATACAAGGATCGGGAGCCACTCAAGGTAGAGTGTTACTGAGTGATGTTGGTTTATGGTGTAAGAGAAGGACGTAAGTGAAGTTCTAAATTGACTGGAAGGAGTTTTTCTTTCTTAAATAACTGATTGGTACCCTTTTTTAGTCGTCTTTCCTTGCAATGTAAATCTCTTTATTAAAATTGTCATTTGATACTGTTGATGGTCATTCTGAATTTGTGTATTTGACCCTATGGAGAATCCACCCACTATGGAATGGTAAACCTGATGTCTTCTGAACAGTAAGTTATTTTTTTTTTTATCCAGAGACAGATATTCAATGTGGTTGGTTCTGGTATGGCATCTCGCCTACAGCCACTTTCTCACAGATGTGTCGTTGCTTCCATCTGTCTTTTCTACAAGTACTTTCATGGTAACTATTCCGACAAGCTATTTTTGCTGGTTCTAAACTGCATGAATTTAAGCATGTTACTAAGTTGGCATCTCAGTCCCAACTTTTCACTATCGAAATGGTTAAATGTAGCCATCTCTTCTACTCCAATAGCTTCATGTCTCGCACTTCCTGACTGTGGAACTCCCTTCCTCTTATTTGCTTCCTTGACAGTTATAGTCTTTAAATATTCAAATGTAATGTCAATCAACATCTTCTGATGCCTTGACCTTGATCCCTGTCCTTCTCTTTATCCTTTACTCTTGCTCCCACTCTCTGTAACTCCCTAGCGTGCTAGTGGCACTCCCTCCTTAAACCTTTTCTTTTTAAACTTTATGCCGTGGTAATAACACTGACTTAAACTCTAAAACTACAAAAATTAGATGCTTAACATAAGATATGCAGATGACACAGTGTTGACAGCAGATACAGAAAGAAAACTACAAGAACTCCTACAGAAGGTAGTGCAGGAGAGCAAGAAGAAAAGACAAACTATCAATTGCAAGAAAATAATGCATGGTAGCTAGCAAAAGGGAAAGCCCAAGATGCAAATTACAAATTGGAGATACCAAAATTAAACAAGTACACCAGTTGAAATATCTGCAAAGTGTTTTAACTGTTGACGGAAAGTGCGACACTGAAATCCAAAGGTACATTGGGATAGCCAAAGTAGCCTTCCAAAAGCTAAGCAAATTATTAAGAAACAGGAAAATTTTGTTAAAAACAAAAAAAAGAGTACTGAACTGCTAGATAATATCAGTTCTCCTATATGGTAGTGAATGCTGGATAATCTCATAAATGAAGAAGAGATTTGAAGCAAGAGAAACATAGAAAAGTGTACTGACGTGTTAGATAATATCAGTCCTCCTATATGGCAGTGAATGATGGACAATCTCCTCATTACAGATGAAGAAGAGACTTGAAGCAACAGAAAAGTGGCTCTACAGAATGATGCCAAGAATTCCCTGGACCAAACATGAGAGCAACGACAAAATTTTAGAGAAAATAGAAACAAAAAGAACTCTTATACTTAACATCAGGAAGAGATTGTTGAAATTTCTAGAGTGCATAATGAGGAAAGAGGTCTTGGAAAATTCAATACTCACAAGACATACTGAAGGCAAGAGGGACAGAGGAAAAACAACACATAACTTACCTAACAAGCTTGAGTAAATGGATAGCGGAACATGTTTTAGGAAAGATAAGACAAAATTTAGTAAGAGCTAGAAAGATGAGGAAATTGTGGGAGCCATGATCTTCAACATCCTGAAGGGGCATAGTACATAGAAGAAGAAAACTATATATATTCTGATTGAGAATGTTCCAAGGAAGATTTTGATAATTTATTGCTGTTCTCTTTAAATAAGCAAAGATTTTTCTAGAAAACATACATATTAATTTGCTATAGAAAAGATAATAAAAAATAAAAAAAAAAACATACAAATATTTTAGCACTTCCATGTTAACCCTAGATTTAAACAAGTTAAGATTGTAGTAATCGGAGAAGCATCCTCTTGGGAGTCGGTTCCACAGGGCAGTGGTTTTTAGGAAGAAGCTGCTTGAGTGGAACTTACATCTCACGGCGGGGGGTATGAAGGGAATGAAGGTGATTCACTACAATGTGTGTGGCATGGTAGCCTTACCCGTGATGGTGAGAACTTGTAGAACTAAAGAGTGACAAGAGACAGGAAGTTGTGAAGAGCCATGATCACCAATGTCCTTGAGTGTCACGGCACATAGAAGATGAAAACTATATATAGGTTAAGATTCTAGTGATCGGGGAAGCATCCTCTTGGGAGTCAGTTACACAAGGCAGAAGTTTGTGGGAAGAAGCTGCTCGAGTGGAAGTTACATCTCACCAAGGGAATGATGGTGGTTCACTACAATCTGCATAGTATGGTAGGTCTTAGAACTGGTGGAACTAAGGAATATAGTTCATCTGAACACTTTCTATGGAAATAGTGATAGAGCAGCAACTGGCTTGCAATGTTTCATCTCTGGGAAAGGGGTTATAGGGTGGAAAATAATTCATCACCCACAAGGACATGCAGATGCTTTGGAACTCCATCATCTATAGTGGAAAGTGAAGAACAGGTGGCTCATGCCCATATATGCCAGCATTACTCCATTTTCGGCCTGATCTGGCTCTTTTAAGGGTAGAAGACAGTGGGAGGAATCAGGTACTTAGTAGAGTCATATAGGGAACTGACCATTTTGCCAGCACCTTTAGTGATGGATTGTATATACAAGTTTCACTTGAGGTCTGGTTTGGTTTAGTTTGGTTTATTTTACAGCATATCAACCTCAATGGGTTATTTAATGCTGACAACATATTTAGGATAGATTCGTATGAATAGAATATGTACTCTTTGGTTTAGATTGGTTTGGTTTATTTTGTTTTATGGCATATCAACCTCAATGGGTTATTTAATGCTAACAAAAAGTGTTCAATTCAAAATTTAATGCTGAAATAAAGAGTTCAGTTCAAAATTCCAATCACCTGAAGATGACCGGAGCATACAATGGCCGAAATGTTGTGAATATGGCAATGAAGATAAGGATAACAGTCCAAATAATGTAAATAATGCAAGTAATCATAATACTTCATCTCAGAGATATAGACATAATAATTTCTCTTTAGATATTCTTTTATTCATTAGTCAATAACTGTTCAATGGATTTATCTTATTAATGAAACATTTAACCCCGGTGAGCAATTTGACCCAAAACTCTGGAATTCGTCAATGAGATAAATTCATTAAATATTTATTGATATACTGACTATTCTAGCTGTAGTTATCTGTCAAATGCTTTTAAGCAGAAGATATGCTGGTTTTAAATAAATGTCCTTATTTTAACATGCTACAAGAAAAAGTGATTGAGTGGTTATAACATTCACGTTCTGACTATGAGACCCAGGTTCAAATCTCACCATGGTCGATTTTCAGAAAGGAGACTTTCTGATGTTATTGGATTGGAGGGGGTTGATCTTAGCATGCAGCACATTTAGAAAGTTCCTGAAAACTATACCACGTGTTAATTCAAGCCATGTGAGTGAAATTGGGTAGACGGAACCCTTTGGGGCCATCAATAGCTGTGCAAGCACAAAGTCACAAATCATCATGGCCAAGGGGTTGAGCATGCTGGCCTTGTTCAAATTGTTGATCACACTAGATAACACACTCTTCCCCAGAAACTGTAACTAAGGTATGCTCAGCATAGTTGCAGTATAAACCACATGTGGGCACTGTGGGTGTTGAATGTGCCTGAGCAAGTACCAGCAATAGGAATTGACTAGCCACCCTAGTAGACGGGAATCCTCGAATACAAAGTGGCTATCTATACATACAAGAAAAAAGTAAGTAAAAATTGACTTTAAGTTCATATTTTGTGGCTGTTTTGAAATTATTAGAAATATTGTATGTAAGCCTTATTTTAACAGAACACAAGAAAAAGGTAAGAAAGCATCTGCTTTAAATAATTTATTAAATTAATCTTTTTTTTGCTTGTAACAAAAATGAGCTACAATCTGTTGTTAACTGGGGCAAGAAATGTCTTGTTATTTTTAATGCTTTCAAAACCTAACCTGTTGTTTCAATCATATTAGAGGACCTTTTTTTTTGCCTTCCATCAGAATGGTTGATACTAACCTCCAGGAGAGTGACTAATTGTACCTTCTTCGTTTCATGTTTTCCACTGACATGAAGAGGGGGGGGCAATTATATTGAATCACTTGCTAGGTCTACTGCTAGGAAAGTTGGTTTACTGTGTCGTGCTAGACAATTTTTCTTGCCAGAATTTATCTTCCACATTTATAAGTCTACCATTCATCCTTGCTTTGAATATTGCTGCCATATCTGGTCTGGTGCTTTTGGTATATATTTAGAGATTCTTGATAAAATCCAAAGAAGAATCTATCTTACACATTTCTAAGTCTACCATTCATCCTTGCTTTGAATATTGCTGCCACATCTGGTCTGATGCTTCTGCTATATATTTAGAGATTCTTGATAAAATCCAAAGAAGAATTTATCTTACACATTTCTAAGTCTACCATTCATCCTTGCTTTGAATATTGCTGCCACATCTGGTCTGGTGCTTCTGCTATATATTTAGAGATTCTTGATAAAATCCAAAGAAGAATCTATCTTACATATTTATAAGTCTACCATTCATCCACACTTAGAATATTGCTGCCACATATGGTCCAGTGACAATAATTGGGATGATTATTATTATTTGAAAGACCCCCTTCCTGCCTCTCATCAAAATGGCTGACACTAACCTCCAGGAGAGTGACTCGTTGTACCTTCTTGGGTTTAGATTCTCAGCTGACATGAAGTAGATTATATTGAATCAATTGCAAAGTCTACTGCTGAGAAAGTTGGATTACTATTTCATGCTAGACAATTTTTCTTGCTGAAAATACATAAGTCTACCATTTGTCTATGCATTGAATATTGCTGCCACATCTAGTCTGGTGTTTCTGCTATATATTTAGAGATTCTATGATAAAATCCAAAGAAGAATCTGCAATGTTATCAGTTCTGACCTGACATCTCAGCTTCAGTCTCTTTCTCACTGTCATAATATAGCTTCCCTCTGCATTTTCTGTAAATATTTTCATGGTAATTGTTCTGATGAACTTTTCTCTTTAGTACCTAGACCTTACAAATTTAAGCACAATACTAGATTGGCAGATGGGACTCATCATTTTACAGTCATTTTGGCTCAATGTAACCGTAAGTTCTATGCTAACTGTTTCTTCTCTTGCATTTCTCACTTGTAGACCTCTGGCTTCTTGCTTTCCAGTCAACTTTGATTTTCAAAAATTTGAATGCAATGTCAATTGTTATATTCTGCCTTCATAATTCCAATTTTTTTTATTGTCCTTTCTTCTTAATAATGTTTTGCTTTTTTTTTTTTTGTATTCTTTCAGCCTCAGTAACCCCTTGTATTATAGTGGCTTTACTGCCTTGCTTGGGGTGAAATGATTAAAAAACGAAAATACAAACTTGAAATTTTGCAAGGAAATACTTTATCATGTGGTATGAATATATTTTATTGGGGCAGCAAGTTTACATAGCTAACTGAAACTTAAAATTTTGGAAGACAAAAAAATTGATATTCATGATTAGGAGTGCTTATTTCAAAAAAAAAAAAAAAATGATTATTTTTTTTCACAACATGCATTTCTGTAGAAATACCCAAATTTTATGGTTATATTATATTGGCTTTTTAAAACAAATACATCAAAATTTTCATTTACTCAAAGCAAAGAAAGAAATAAGACAATAACCACACTGAAATAATTTCCAATGAATTTCTATAGGAAAATTATACATAATCATTTCTATAGTAAAACCATTAGTTATACATCTACATATTAGTATAATTTACAAAACAATCCACAGTATAATAATTTGTTAGGAATTCTTTTTAAAAAAAAATCATTGGCCAATGCATTTTCATAGTAAAAATCATTTCAGTATCTGTCTATATTTCTGAGATGAGGTATTATGTACACGATTTACATTATTTGGACTATTGTCTTCATCTTTGTCACCATATTTATTACAACGTTTTGGCTGTTGTACACTCCGGCCTTCTTCAGGTGGTTGGAATGTCGAATTGAATCCTTTATTTTGCTCAATGGGGTAGACTGTTCTAGTTCCACGTGCCATGTTTAATGGATGTCATTTATCAGTTATCTTTTTATTCCCCTCTCCAAGTTCTCCACTGCCTTAACCAGATATTGTGTCCTTGAGGACACATGGCACAGTGGATAAAGGCATTGGTTAGATCCAGTGACAGGACCCAAAGAGCATGAGTTCAATACTCGGTTAAGGTGGTGGAGAACTTGGAGAAGGGAATAAACAGGAGATAACTGATAACTGCCATCCATTAAACATGGCACATGGAACTAGAACAGTCTACCCCAGTGAGCGAAATAAAGGGTTGAGTTCAACATTCCGACCACCTGAAGAAGACCAGAGCGTACAACGGCCGAAAAGTTGTAATAAATATGATGACAAAGATGAGAACAATAGTTCGAATAATGTAAATCGTATGTTCTTAATATTTTTTTTTTTCTACAGTGAGGTTCACCTTTTACAAAGCCTAGGGACCACTTGAGGTAGAGGGTTACATCAGAAGGCCATTTGTGTGTATAGGTGAGGGTGATAACAATTAACCCTAGTCTTGAATAGATTAAGATTGTTGTGATTGGGGAAACATCCTATTCGGGGATTTTCCTGTGTCACTCTGTATTCAACTATTAAAATGAAGAAGTTGATGTATTTGTTAAATAAATCCTACCTGTGATATCACTGATATGCCTTATTGCATCTGTATGCCACTCAACCCACCTGTGATATCACTGATATGCTGATTGCATCTGTATGCCACTCAACCCACCTGTGATATCACTGATATGCTGATTGCATCTGTATGCCACTCAACCCACCTGTGATATCACTGATATGCCTGAATGAATGCATCTGTATGCCACTCAACCCACCTGTGATATCACTGATATGCCTGAATGAATGCATCTGTATACCACTCAACCCACCTGTGATATCACTGATATGCCTGATTGCAACCCCTGCTCTTTTAATCAACTGAGAATTTATGCCAGATTGCATTCTTACCTTATGTGATACATCAGCGCTCAAATCATCTTTAAATATTCGCCCAGACTCCGATGCTTCATCCCATTCTGCATGACCCATCTGAACAAGTTCTTCATTGATATTTACGGTACCCTGCAAGGACAAGTGACAATTATTTTAGTCCAAGTATTAGATGTTGTCGAGATAAGATTACTAAAATAAATACAAATAAATGAAGATGCAGGAACAAACAAAGTGTCGTATCATATGTAGCACCAATATAATCTTTTTTTAAATACCACATTCCTTTAGGACAGGGGTTGGCAACCTTTTGACGATAATGGGCCAGACAGTGGCTCGGAAGAGGACCATGATATCAAATGTATGATAATAAATTGTCTTGACCTCAAACCACTCCGTTTAGAAAGCTACCTTGGCCTGGAGGTTTAATGAAGTTAAGTTGGCAAGCCAGGCAAAAATCATTCACAGACTCGATATGGCCCTGGAGCCAAGAGTTGCTGACCCTTGTTTTAGGACATAGGCAATCATGGCTCTTCATAGCTTCCTTTTTCTTAATATTTCTGAATTGCCATAACTTCTTGGGAAAGATAGTGGAATAGTTTTCCATTGACTTCAGTTTTGAATGTGTTCACCTAGACTAGGGGTCACCAAACTACAGTTCCAACCTGCCACTCCACCATACCACAAATGAGCTCAAATAGAATTATCAATAGATTGTAGTTAAACTTACTATGTAGAAAAAAACTTAAAATACATGCCAGTTAAAATGCCAAAACTAATTTTTGCATCTGACAGTAATATAAGTTTTAGGATTTTTTGCATCTGACAGTAATATAAGTTTTAGGAAAATCAGTGTTTGAAACAACTTATGTCTGTGAGCAAACATTTTCAAAAATGAAGTCTGTAAAGTCAGAACATTGAACAAAGTTGGCTGATGAACATTTGAAAGCAATTCTCTTGGTTGGATGGAGCAATTCCAAAGCAAATATTGATTATATCTTAAAAGGTAAATGCTAGTTTCATAAATCTCACTAAGATTTTTTTTTTTTTGCTGCTTAGTTTGTGAAATTTGGATACTTGCACATTGCATGTGATATAAACTATTTTTTGCTGATGTTGCCTTATTTGATAACTTTTTGGTAAACAAATATGTTTGTTTTCTTTATTTTTTGTATAGTTAATGTATTGTATTGAACAAAATAATCATCTAGCCTGTGCTCATCATTCTTTCAGTTAGCTGGCCTTTTGTGAAAAAAGCTTGGTGACCCCTGACCTAGACTAACTCCCACCTAAATTTAGGGATCCCAGTCAGCCCTGCTGTTTAACCATTGTACAGAATTCTGTTCTTTATTGTATGTGAATTGCCATGACTTCTTGGAAAAAATAATGGAGTAGTTTCATGTTAGTTCCTCCAAGGTTTTAAATTCAGGGATTTCCTTCTCTTAGACTGGCTGTTGCTCAAGGCTAGAGAGATTAGTCTACCCTACTATTTAACCAATTTCTTTTTAATAAATGCAATGATCCTTCATGGCATTGGTGATCATGACTCTCCACAGATTCCATTTCTTTATTAATTGGGAATTGCTATGCTTACTGAAGAAACATAGGAGAGTGGTTTCCTTCTCTACAAATGGACTTCATAGTTTTCTTTCTCTTAGACTGACTACTGCCAAAGTTTACAGAGCCCAGTCAACCCATAGCTGATTAACTCATAGCTGGGGAGAAAAAAGCAAATTTAAGTCTTTTGCATCGGTAATGGTAATATTAACCTTTTCCTTATAAGGAAACATTCAGCATTCATTGACCAAGCAGCCAGTGCTACTCAAGTAAGGCTTTTCTTTACTTCTTGACCATTGAGCTGGGATCAAAGTGTAGTATCTGTTCTCCTCATTTCTAATGATAATATTTGCCGTTTCTTTATAAGGAAACATTCAGCATTCATTAGCCAAGCAGCCAGTAGTACTTTAGGTTGATATTTATAAAATCTTTCTCTTAAAGCAATTTTTCAGGAAAATAGATTTCTCAAGTCTGTTGTCACTCTTTCTCGTATTGATGGGAGTTTCCTTCCTAACTTTTTGTTTGAAGTGTGGAATATTGACATCTTGATTATACCATTATTTTCTCTTTGAGTTACATATGATATTCACTTTAGCTGTTGCTAAGTTCTCAGGTGATATGGTTTCTGTAAATCTGGTACATTTCTTTGTGATTGTGTAGCACCAATCTACTAGGTTCAAAAAAAGGATTGTCTTAGCCAAGACTTCACTTGTCCATAGCCATTTTTAATTGTTGATCTGAGAAGATGGTTGGGTGCAGTTAGCATTTTAGACATTTCTGAATGGATTGGATGCCATAAATGATATTCATATGAAAGCTTTGATCTGACAAAGCTACTTAAGATCATTAATCAAGCTTTTAGGTTAATATTTCAGTTTTGTAGCAACTTGTGGTATTGGGAGAAACTACCCCAAGTGCAGACTATTCAATATTCACTTTCCTTATCACCTATACTAAATTTGTTATAACTGATTCATAGACTGAGGTATTTAAAGTGTTTTGTATTTACTAATAGCACATCTTGGATATTTTACGATGGATTCTATTACTGCTTTTGTTCCAATTAAAGATTGTAGCTTTTGTTTTGGAAAGGTTTATCATGAGTCCTACTTCTTGGAATACTTGATAAAGGATTCTTCTTTTCTATTCAAGATCATTCTTATGACAATTATGAATATAGGATGACTAGGTGCTGTAAGTGTGGATGTGCAGGTGGTGTAATGGATAACAGCTCAGAAGTGGAAGTCAGAGAAACAAGTTCCAATTCATTATATTCATTTACACACAAATACTTCTGGGAAAGGTATGAATCCACATCTTAACCCCCAGCTATGGGTTAATTAGCAGGACTCATATTAAAAATCATTATTATCTCCAAAAAAAATCTTTCAATCTAAAAAATGTTTTCTGGCTTTAAATAACCGGCAAAGGGTTGATAAACTATAAAATACAAATCAATCAAACAGTTATGAATACCTATATCACCAAGACAGACTGGGTTCTATAGCTTTGGGTGGCAGCAAGTCTAGAAGAAGGAAACTGAATTCAAAGAACCTCCAACTATAGATAAATAGCAGGACAGACTAGGTTCTATAGACATGGATGGTAATCATCCTAAGAGAAGGAAAATGTCTCAATTCACAACCTCCAATTATGGTTAAATAGAGGGCAGTCTGGGCTCTGAAGCCATCGTTGGCAACTAGACTAGGAGAAGAACAACTTTGAATTCAAATCCAGAGTCCCTAAGATGTTTTACTGTCATTCTGGCAACTCCTGCGATGAAGCTGGTCCCAAGCTGTATTGGCCTCTGCCTTTCACTTGGACAACATCGATGCCATAAAGTGGGGAAGACGTGCTGCATAGGCAACTGCTGATCTATCATAAAAAAAAAAAACCCTTTGCCCTGGGGAGGGCATAAGTCTTCAGATACAGATCCATGGTCTCCTGAGACCAACATATGGTGTAATATGTCATCACTATAGCCCCTCCCCCACCCTTCAGGTATCATCAACAGCTTTGCCAGTGTCACTTTCAGTGCCAATATCTGTTAGATGACTGGCACATCTATTAAAAATAATAGTGAATTCAATCTTAGAACGACAAACTCATTGATTAAGTGTTTGTCATTTTTTTTGTGATGTCAATGAACACTTGTTGTAGTAGAGACTTTGTAATCACAGATACAACTATAATACGCCGTTGAACAATGCTGGCGACAGATGCTTTTGAATAACACTCGCACTAATAGTACTTGCTCAATAATACTCACTTGAAAAGTAACCACCATATAGTGATCCAAATAGAGAAATAATATAGTGAATAGAGTAGAGAATAGCGGTCCGAATAGCAATAGAGGATAGAATAGATATAGTGATCCTTTAGATGTCACATGACTTCCTACTTATGCATTTCCTCTATGGTCTACTTAATTCAATAATGGGATCGCCTGTGTTTGCTTACTGGCAATCTATGTTTGAACTCAAGTGTTGGCAGCGAAACTTTATTACTATATAACACATTTTTAAACCAATCACAATGCAGGAAAACTGACTTTTTCAACCAATCACAATGCAAAACACTAGCAGGAAAAAATGAAAAGGCAGATTCCACTTCACAAGCAAAAAATGGCGAATAACCAAAGAATAGAATCACATAAAGTTATAATTAAATAAAAACAATAAATATTTTCTTTTGTTATGGAAAAAAAAACAAATAAACAACACTGTACAAGCAATACAATACACAATATCATTTTGAATACAACACAAAATTAAATTTCACAAAGCACTTAAACAATAAAATGAAAACAAAAATAAAAGAATTATATAGAAAAACAAAAAAAAAAATAATTCCACTAATAATGAAAATGTGATGTTTTTGGATCCTTCTCATGAACATCAATTTTGAAGAATATGAAATAACTATTTTTGAGAGAGATTAAAGCCATCCCCAAATTCTAAATTCATTAAATTTCACAAAATATTTTTAAAAACAAAAAATATATAAATAAAAACAAAACATATACCGTCTTTTCCGGCCTGGAAGATGCACCCTAATATTGGAAAGAAATTTCTTTAAAAAAAAAAAAAAAAAAAAAAAAAGTCATACTCATACAACAACACATTCACCAAGCGTACCTCAAATACTGGCATCACATATTGTTTACATTAATCACTCGTCTGATTTTGTTTGTATGACAATGACATACTAGTCAAGAGCAGAAAGGCTCCTATCACTATGTAGCAAAAAAAGAATAGTAAGATTTATGAAACTAGCATTTACCTTTTTAAGATATAATCAATATTTGCTTTGGAATTACTCCATCCAACCAAGAAAATTGTTTTCATCGGCCAACCTCAAAAGTTGTTGCAAACACTGATTTTCCTAAAACTTATATTACTGTCAGATGCAAAAATCAGTTTGACCAAATTTTTAACTTACATCTATTTTAAGTTTTTTTTCTACATAGTAAGTTTGACTACACTCTATTGATAATTCCAGAGCATGATTAAGCTTGTGGCTTGGCTCCAGGAAGGTTTATAGTCTTGGAAATACTTGTAACAGCTAAGTGCTGAATTTACATCAAATAAAAGGCTGAATTAGATAGCTAACATTATAGTGTAATGACTCAACATACAAATCCACGTCCCTATCAGTCAAGCCAACTAGGTGACCATCCAAGCTTACTTGAGCCTGGGTATTGCCTCATATTTGTCTTGGAAGACATATTTTTCAGGGTATTTTTTAGGAAAAGAGTGCGTCTTGTAAGCCGGAAAATACAGTATCAATTAGCTGTAAAAAACAAAACACAAGTTAGATAGGTTTTTAAAAAAAAGGATTTAAAGACATTCATTAGATTTATTTATTTATGGGTTGTTAACATTTTTGCAGGTTATTTAAAGCCAAAAAATATTTTTACATTGTAAGAATTTTTTGTAGATAATAATGATTTACTGATACAAGTGCAACTTATTAACCCATAGCTGGAATTAGAAGGGGTAGAATCATACATTTCCTAAGGGTATTTGCGTGTAAGTGAATATAACAAACCCAACTGGAATTGGAACTTGACATTCCGATGTCCAATACCAAGCTGCTATCCATTCCATTACACCAATTCTCATCCAAAATTCCAACACCTGGTATTCCCAAGTGGTCACCCATCTAGATACTGTCCAGGCTTGATGTTACTTAACTTCAGGTATCATATGAGAACCTGTGTCTCAATGTGATATGGCCATAGGTCATCACTCATCAGTTTCTCCTCAAAAAAAAAAAAATTTAAAATTACTTCAAATTCTTATGAAGTTAAGCAATGTCGAGCCTAGTGAGTACCTAGATGGGGGACCACTTGGGAATACCAGTTGCTGTAAGCTTGAATGTATGTACGGTTTAGTGAATAATGGCTAAGAACTGGAAATCATTATATTCAATTTCATGCAAATACTCTTGGGCAAGGTATATATATCTATCTCTTCTCCCCCCCACTATGGGTCAATTAGTAGTATTTGTATCAGTAAAATCATTATTATTCCTACTCCAAATTCTTACAATCTAAAAATATTTTCTGGCTTTAAATAACCTGTAAAAGGTTGATAAGCCATAAAAAACAAGTCAATCACTCACAGCCATACTGTACTTACCATTCCCCATTACTTATTCAACAGGATCTAGATGCCACCATAGGCATCCTTTATCCAAGAATAATCACATTTCTAGCAAAATCTAGGAGCCAGCATAATTACCCCATATCCAGCTGATGCTAAGTACCATCACAGGTACCTCTTAGCCAATAGCAATTACTTTCAGCGCAACTAAATTTTGTTCAACAGACTCTAGGTAGCATCAAAGGTAACCTTTGTCTAATATAACTTTGCCAGCAAAATCTTGGTGCCACTACAACCAACCTTTGTCCTGTAGACTATAGATATTATCACAGGTATTCAGTCAGTCAGTTATATGCCATGCGTGATACATGCTTAGGCCATCATATATCTTTCGACACCTGACAAGGCAAATTTTTTCCCACAGTAGGTTGCCATTTCTTTCTGCGGTAGACCAGTTGCCATCCAAGGCTATAGAACTCAGTTTGTCCTGCTATTTACACATAGCTGGGAGGAGAAGAGGATTCATACCTTTCTCAACGGTATTAGCACGTAATGGATTTGACTGGAATTCAAACTCAGCTCTCCTCAATGTGAGCCACTATCTATTACTCCACTACTTGTTCCATAATAATAGTATTTCTAGCAAAATCTAAGTGCCAGCTGAGTCTCTGGACAATTTGCAGGCCTTAACTGTTGGATATCTCTCATTTTGAATAAAGTCTCAACAAAAAAATAGTCTTTTCTGATATCTAAAATGGTTTCTTTCCTCAGTCTCTGATTTTCTAAAAAAAAAATAAAAAGAGGGGGGGAAATGAGTTTTTCTAATCACTTTTCGAGTCCAACATAAGATTACAAATGCTTTATATCTTATGTCTTAGAGCCAGTGTTGTCACAACATAGATCTCTCGTCAGGTCCTATCACTTCTTGCTTGTGGAACTCTCTTTCAGCTCCATGCTTTCCAGCCAACTTTGATCTTTAAAAATCTAAATGCAATGTAATGCAGCTTCTTTGTGCCTTTTCTATAAATATTTTCATGATAATTGCTTGGATAATCTCTTCACTGTGGTACATAGACTATATGAATTTAAATGCAATATTAGAGTGGCAGTAACGTCCCATCAAGTTATAATTGAAGTAGCTAGATGTAATTGTGAGTTCTATGCTAACAGTTTCTTCTCTCACAATTCTTGCTTATCGAACTCTCTTCCAAGTTCCATGCTTTCCGCCAACTCTGGAAAGTAACCCTTGGGTCTTAGTGGCTTTACTGCCTTGCATGGGGTGAAATGGTTTAAAAAAATATGTGCATGTTTTGATGGACTCTCCCATCATATTTGACATATGAGGGCAAAGAAGTTCAGTTCCTAGGAACAGACAGCCACAGAAGGACTCTATCAAGGTTGGAGAGGAGGATTGTGCAGCTCCAGCCCATATATGGCAGCAGGATGCTATTTTGGATCTAATCTGACTCTTGTAAAGATGAAGCATGGCAGAAGGACTCTATTAAGGATGGAGAGGATTGTGCAGCTCCAGCCCATATATGGCAGCAGGATGCCATTTTGGGTCTAATCTGACTCTTGTAAAAGAGCTAGATATGTGAATTATCAGTCTTCTAAAGAGGTTACTATACGTCTAAAAATGTCAGAAGATAAAATTTATACCAATTAGTAAACGTTTTTTAATGTAGAAATCTAAATTCACTTTCAGTATATAATGTTGATTAGTCAGTTGCTCTTATACAAAAGAAAACCATGGTTAATCAATTTTCAGCACACTGTTAGAAATTTTCTTTGTTCACAGATGTTTTTGCAGTACTTGCCAGATTGGGAGCCTTCTGAAAACTCAGCACTACTAATTTTTTAAAATTTTATTACTTTGTGACTTTAGAAGCTATTTTTGAATTTTAAATGTCTTTGTGTAATTTTTTAATTTCTCTATTTTTTACTTTTATAAATTACTTTTAAAATAAGCTTTTAATCATCCTTTTTATCCTATACCAGTATGGCTGATGCTAACCCCCAAAAGAGTGAATCACTGTGCCTTCTTGGACTCAGATTTTCAGCTGACATGAAGTAGAAAGATTATATTGAATCAATTTCTAAGTCTGCAGCTAAGAAAATTGGTTCACTATGTCTTGCTAGACAATTTTTCTCACTAGAATTTATCTTACATATTTATAAGCCTATCATCTGTAATGTTATTGATCCTGACCTGGCATCTTGGCTTCAGTCCCTTTCCCATTGCTATAACATGGCTTCCCTCTGCCTTTTCTATAAATATTTTCGTGGTAATTGTTCTGATGAACTTTCCGTTATGGTAACTAGACTTCATGAATTTAAGAGCAGTACTAGTTTAATGGCAAGGTCACATCATTTTACAATTGAAATGGCTAGATGTCTCACAATTCTCGATTCTTGAACACTTTTCCAGCTTCTTAGTCAACACTGATCTTCAAAAATTTAAATGCAATGTCAATCGTTATTTTCTGTCTTCTTAATTCTTGTTCTTTTATTGTCTTCTCTCCTTAATAGTAGTTTTTCTCATATTCTCTAACACCCAGTAACCCCTTGCGTCCTAGTAGCTTTATTTCCTATGATCTTCAAATATTTTAATGCAATGTCAATCGTTATCTTCTGTCTTCTTAATTCTTGTTCTTTTATTGTTTTCTCTCCTTAATAGTAGTTTTTCTCATATTCTCTAACACTCAGTGACCCCTTGCAATCCTAGTGGCTTTATTGCCTTGCTTGGGGGTGAAATGATTTTAAAAACAAATGCTGGACAAACTTTGGTTTCTCATGAGGAGAAAGAACTTAATTAAAACTTTAATAACACTGAGCTTTCAAATTTAACACAATCTGATAATTACAATGCATAAAAACAAAAAGAATATATTTCTGTAGACATGGAAAACCTCATAGCAACTTTGATATTAATGAGAAGGAAAATTAACTGTTATAATTGAATAGTGTTCCCTTCACCAGAATACAAGCAAGCGGTAAAAATGTTCACAATTATGACAATAAGTGAAAACTCATACGACAAAACAAGATGGGTGAGAGAAGGAGAAAAAATAAAAATCTATAAATGGAAAAGAAAAAAAGATTTTGTATTCTAAAAGGACAAATGGGATGTGAAAATTAAAAAAAAATATTGAAGAGTAAATAAATTTAATTAAAAAAAACAAAAAAATCTGATATCTACATGTAAATATTTACTATATGAAGAAAGGTGATGTTTATTATACTTGGGAAGTGGTACTGAAGAGTTTTTAACCTGACCAACAGACATTTGGATTTTTGATAAGATTTGGGGAAATAGGTTGGCTTTTGAACTTTTCATCACTCATTCTGTATAGACATACTCAAAAATTTTATATATATATATATATATATATATATATATATATAAAAACCTAGTGAGCCAGACAATTTGTCTGGCTCACTAGCTTTATCTAGGTCTGCTCTACGGCTGTATTGAGCTCTTTTGCTAGTTAGTTGTTTACTCGTATTGGGGTTTTTTCTTTGGGCTTCAAACCTGTATCTGTGCGATTTTTTTTCAACAGACTTTCAGGTTTCTAGCTCTTTCTTTTTTTAAAACCTTTTTTCCCTCAAGATTGATTTGATTATTGCCAAATCAAAAATTTGAGGGTTTTTCGAAACGAGTATAGTTATCTATATTTGTAAATATATATATTGTCCCTCACTGATAGCACATTTAATATTTACTATATATATATATATATATATATATATATATATATATATGCACACACACACAGTTTCATTAAAAATGACTAACAAGGTACTGCATTTTATGTGTTATAATTTTTTTTTTCTGAACATAAATTATACAGAAATTGTACAAATTGTAAATTGTAATATTTTGTATGTCCGAGCACTTTTGTCTATACTTTTAGCCATTATCAAGGATGAATTTTATTTTTTACTTTTAACTGAATGTATAGATTGTTTTATGTATTTATCTAGAATTATAGGAATGTTTTATTTTCCAAACATGGTCAACACATTGTGGCTGTGTTCATAGTTGATGTTATTGTGTACTCACTTTTTATTTTTTATTACTAATGTATGTATTATTTTTAGTCTTTTCCACATGTGAATGAAGCTATTATCAGCATATTTTCTAAGAGTATGTTGCAGACTGTGTTTGGTAGGTTTGTGTGTGTGTATTTAAATGAGACCTAATTGAGCTAGGGTCAGATAGATGTAACATGAGACTTCTTGTTGGGCATGTTGTAATATATCCAATATAATTGCGAATTTATACTATATATATATATATATATATATATATGAGGGTAAGTAAAAAATTATTCACACTTTCACCATAACATATCTTTAGACAAAAGTGTAGATAATTTTTGACTTTCCCTCATCACCCAATGGATTGAGCCCTATAGGTCACTGGCACGTTTAGGAAAAAATAAATACACAAAAATTTGCCTCTCTGCTGAGCATTGATAGACTAGGATTTGGATTAATTTAGATTAATTTATTTTACTTGTTTTTTTATTATTTATTATACTGCATATTTTTATTTACTCTTTTTGATTTTTAAGTAACAGTATTTTTTTTATCATTATATAACAGTTATAGCTGTTTTTCGTTTTATAGTCTAACTAATATTTTGGTCATAATGGTTTGTTAATTTGTTTATTATTTACTTCATTTATTTGGGTTTTTATTTTTTATTTATTTATTCTATTTCATCTATTCTAACAGGTGTGATTTGGTAATTTGTTTGGGTTAATTTATTTTCTTGTCATTTTGTTTATTTATTTAATTTTTTTTTTTCAGTTTCAAATTTTAAGTAACATAGTACTTATTTTTTTTTTGCTTCTTGTTTTCAAATTTTTACTTTCAAAAATTTTGAAAGAATATTTATTTTTTTCTTGATCTATCCAAATTCATTTTGAATTCTTTTTCTCTCCATCACCTTTGACCCTTACTATCCCAGACTGTGACAATAGAAAATCTACCAAGAATGGTGATATATTGTAAGAGTTGCATCCAGGCTCTTATAATATATCACTATTCTTGATAGATTTTCTATTGTCGCAGTGTGGGATAGGGTCAAAGGTGATGGAGAGAAAAAGAATACAGAAGAATTTTTAAACTGACTGCGTCTCTTGTTTCATGTGCATGTGTAGACATAGCAACATTAACAAAGCCCAGTCTGATGAAATCCTAATGGACGAAACATGTCACATAAAAACCTTTTCAGTTTGTCATATTTCACACACACACACACATATATATATATATATTATAAATCAACTGATTTAAAATGATTTTTCGCTACACAGTTCTAACCATGTTTCAAAAAATGGAAGCTAAAAGCTTCGAATTTAATTTTGTAATTAAATTAAAAGACATTAGTTCCATTTCATCCTCAAGTGAATTTTGGAGTAACTTATTTTTAAATTTACTAGGTTTTAAAGGCACGGCAAAAATCATAATTTACAGTTTCCAAGGATACAGAGAAATTCATTCATCCACACAAGGGGTGGTTGTGTGTTTATTTTATTAACTTTTGTTGTATCAGTTATTAGTTGCGTTTGAAAAAGGGGTTATGTTTAGGTAGGAGTAAGGATGTATTTTTTAACAAATTCTGACATCCATTTCTTTTTATTTATATATACATATATAGATTACACATCATTTCTCTTATAAATGCCCCTGTTTTAGTTTGGCCTTTTCTTTTTCCTTGAGCCTTTTCTTCCTCTATCTCATCTTCTCAGACGACAAATTTTCACATATACATTAGTAGTGTAAATTGGCTAGATTTTAAATTTGGATCTTATAAGCATTTATTGTGTCTAATGCCACCACAAATGTATCCACATTTTTTCGGTGTCTGTTTTTTTAATTTGAGGTCAACAAATCAGTAGTCGATTTATGCAACTGATAATAACTCATATTTATCTGTATCTCATTCATTTAAACTGTTATTTAACTTCTCTCTTTTAAATTTTATTCCCCACCCTCACCTTAAGGCCTTTCCTGTTTTTCTTTCTTCCATTACACCTCTCTCTAGAGCCTTCATACATTTCCCTCTCACCCTTGTTTTTCACTCACACACATACACTCTCACTGAAATTTTGTTTTTTTATATCCAGAGTGATATTTTCTGTTTGAATTTGTAGGTCTGATGAATTGGATGTTGATTACAATTCCAATATAATAAATTATAATCATGGAATATTAGTGTTTGAGCCTTTTATATTCTTGCTCTGTCTTATACATAGAGCTCTACCTGGATTTTATCCTCTTGGATATATATATATATATATATATATATATATATATATATAGAGAGAGAGAGAGAGTTGCTCAGTTCTTTGAGGAAACATATTTTAAGAGTTTCTAACTTGTTCTGATTATCATATTTTTTTTCCATGTAAATGATGACAAACATCAAACTAACTCAGCAAATGTAAAAGGACATTGTAATCCTTATAATTAAAATAATATAATGTGATCATTGCCTTAAAGCCAGAGTATAGGGATTAAGAAATTGCTTGTTTCCTGAAAGTTACATGGTTGTTTATCAAAGTTTGTAAAGAGCTAGAAGTCACTGATGGGGGTTCTACAACAGTAGCCAAACATGAAGCTCCTGCTAAGGTCGCTGATACAATAAAAACACCTAATTTTTATAAAAGGTGTCAGAACACGAGAAAGTCAATGCCATTGGTAAGGAGCTCAAAGTTTCAAGTCACTTTATCAGAAGAATTGTGCATGAGGATCTGTATCCATTATATGGGGGTGAAGTCAATGAATCATAACACTATAAAACCTCTATAACTAGCACAAGATCCAAAGAAGATGCATGTCAACCTTTCAGAGCTTGTATTAAAGCAGTTATCTTGCATGGTTTTTACAAAATTTGCACAAATGACCACAAAGAATTGAGCAACGCTATATCATAGATAATATATATATATATATATATATATATATATATATATATATATATATATATATATATATATATATAAATAAAACTGTGTAGCGAAAAAAACATATTTTAAATCAGTTAATTTATTATATATATATATATATATATATATATATTAAGAAATGGACAAGGTCCGACAATTTATTTATTAAAGACATTTTTATGTTTAACGTTGTTATTTATAGATACAAGTATTTAAGCAAATGCTCTGTTTATGATAAACAGTATTAAATAACATTTACCGGCCTGAATGTCCGAGAAATTTTCATAGAAAATATTCGTTCTTTGACAGGATTCGAACCTGCATCCTATACGGAACCATCATATACGCTGACGTGCCTAACCTCTCGGCCACAAAGAACCGTTCAGTAGACAAGGTCGAATTTACTGCTTATAAACTCCAATCTTCCATGAATCTCGTACATTCATAACTGCTCTGGCGGTATCAAATGTAAACAAATGACGTCATATATTAAGAAATGGACAAAAAGATCCGACAATTTATTTATTAAAGACTTTTTTATGTTTAACGTTGTTATTTATATAGATACAAGTATTTAAGCAAATGCTCTGTTTATTGAAATATTATTAAATAACATTTACATTCAGGCCTAAATGTTATTTAATACTGTTTATCATAAACAGAGCATTTGCTTAAATACTTGTATCTATAAATAACAACGTTAAACATAAAAATGTCTTTAATAAATATATATATATATATATATGGTCATTAATAGATTGTTCACTCGTTATAAACCACAGGTGGGCCCTGTTGGCATTGAGCAGACACAAATGCAGATACACTGTTTTCTGTGAAAAGGACTGGTTAGCTGTCCTAGCAGACAGGTATCATCAGAAAACAAGAGTAGCTGGTCATTATATATAAAATTTACTATATATATATATATATATATATATATATATATATATATATACACACACACACACACACAAGTTTCATTAAACACGACTGAGAAAGTACTGTGATTAAGCTTTGGTTTAATTTTTCATGTGTTCTTATAATTTTCTTCTTTTCTGGATGTAAAAACAGGAAAAATTAAATAAGAAACTTAGACACAGTACTTTGTCAGTAATTTTTAATGAAACTTTTATAAAAGAGGGATTACTACCCAAATACACAACTTTATATATATTGAGATATGTTTCATTGAATAATTTTAAAACATTTATGTTGGCCACACTACAACCACATTGTCTTGGCAGCTGAGTTTTCATCTGAATGAAGTATCCAACATTTTTGCCTGTCCACATTCATGAATCAGAAAAATGCATCTATATTTTTTATGAAAATAATAAGCATAAACTAAAAATTCTTAAGCTATCTATATTAAAAAATTGAAAACCAACCCTTAATAAAATTATGAATACTGCATAAATGTTTTAAAATGTTTACAGAAGATAATTTAAAATATTGAGGTTTGTATCAATAGTTCATAATACATTTTTTTTAAAAAAAACTCTTGACAACCTCATAAATACATTCCCTTGAAGCGGTATTCAAGCTAATTGCACAGCACTAAGCCCAGTGTTCTTTACTTGACTAGTAAAAAAACTTTAACTTTCAGATGAACAGAGCAATTTTGTCTTGAAAAAAACAGCACCCTGATGATGACATTGTGCTAATGTCAAAAGTACTTGGAATAAATAATGTATCAACATGGTAATTTTCTCTCTTCCTTTAATAATGACACCAAAAAGCTTGTCCAGGAATATGAAAGGATCCAATTGAAAATAAGTAGACAAAACATGTCTAAATTATTCAATGAAACATATTTCAAAATATATATATATATATATCAATGTGTATATACATGCAAGGAAATGCTGAAAAATTCACAATCCAACCATGAAGTTCTTTCAAAAACAAAATATGTAATGTTTAGTCATTTGGCCAGATTTTAATGTTATAATAGCTACTCTTATATATATGAGAGTGTGTGTGGATATAGTATAGTGACAGTCAATTTCATGCATCAGTTGATCTCCAGACCCAGTGTCACTACTCCTTTTGCAGGCTCTATATATAGGCTTTTGGGGGATTAAGGCAAGTATGGTAAGGAAAAAACATGTCCTTCTCAGTTCTATATTAGCAAACTAAATGTCATTATTCTGAATAACCTAAAGCACTCAGTTCCCAGTTCTTTTGTTTAGACTGTCATTTTTTTTGTTTTTACTTCCCTTAATCCCCCAGTGTCCTATATATAGAGTCTGTGATAGGAGGAGTGACACATGGTCTGAAGATTGCTTGAGTGACACACAGTCTTTAGATTGCTGACAATCAGCATGCAGTGTGGTCTGTTAAAATGTTGCTCACTATATATATATATATATATATATATATATATATATATATATATAATCTTCAAACAAGAAAAAGAACCGACAATGTCTGTTTGTTTTAATTTTTTTATTATATTTTTTTCAATTTTCAGGTGTGGATAAACTGTCTGAAGTTCATATTTTGTTATTTTTGTTCAAGAAGATTCCAAAAGAATACTTGGATGGAAACAGAGGAATTCACACTACCATGCAGACCCCACATCCATTCGTTATAATGACTACGAAAGTCGAAATAACAAAATATGAACTTCGGACAGTTTATCCAAAACTTTGAGCATGATACTCAACACCTTAACAAGAAAGTGAAAAAATACAATAACAAATAAACAGACAGAATATACCATATATTTATTTATATATATATATATATATATATATATATATAAAAATTTTGTACCACAGAATTTATATTTGGCTTTGAAAATGATGGAAAGCATTTTTTAAAGGGACCTTTTTTTTTTTTTTTTTTTAAATGTCCCTTTAAAAGAATATTCCGTCATTTTCAAAACCATATATATATATATATATATATATATTCCAAAGTTGAATGAAACTGACAGTCACCATGTTGACTCCTATATTCACGCCATATATCTATAAACATTCTATCTCCCTATAAATACAACAAATTTAAATAATATATATATATATATATATATATATATATATATATATTATAAAATTAAGCAAATTTGGTAAAGGGTTATGGAGGGAAAATCATGCTATGGTTAATGTCATAGCAAGTGCAGGGAGGGAAAACATACCTTGGCAGGAACATGTTTGGGGGAGGCTCTCAGCCATAAGTTACACCAAGACACCTAGAAGAGGGCAGTTGGGAAAAGAAAAAACTGGATTACAAATTGTTCACTCGTCAAAGAAAGGATAAGGACTTTCTGGTATCAAGTGCAGTGTCATCAGTGATTTGAATAGAAAGGCAAAAAGGAAAACACTTTAGCAAAAACATTTGACAGCTTTAGCATGGAATACTGGGTGGGAAGCAACATAGATATCCACCCATGGGACAGGCATTTAATGTATGACTACATTTGGTTAATTTGGCATTCTACAGTCTAAAAAATGCTGTCAAAAGTTTTTGAAAAAGTTCTTGTCTGCAATTTGGTACAATCCAAGTATTGAACAGAACAACGTTTAAAACATATAAAAATGATTTTCTTAATTTAAAAAAAAAAGAAGCTGAAATGCAGATGAAACATTATTTACATGTTGAGAATGTTTAACAAAAAATAACTGATTATAAAATGGAAAATTTTAAGCAAGATATGCTAAAATGTATTCTGTAATTCTTACCCATCAGGATAATTTATCAAGATACACACAGATATATACATAACATGAAGTATATACAATGATTCATCTAAGAAATTCAGGCTTCAAGATCAAAATGGCTGAAGCAGAATAGGAAAGAATTTGTATATTGGTTTTATTGACTAGCATATAAAAAATTTCATTTATTAAACCCATAAAAAAAAATAAAAACTAAAATTAAGATGAAAGAAATACTGGTCAAAAATGAATAATAATTGACAAGGCTTCATCTAAGAAATTCAGACAACTTAAGACTATTACAACTTGGTGGAAAAGCAAGAGAAATAAGATGAAATACTAATTAAAAATTAATAATGACCATTGTTTTATGTTTGAAGCAAAAACTGATATTATATTTCAGTAAACCATTATTATTAGCAAAAGAAATAAGATGAAACAAATCCTAGTGAAAAATGAATAATAATTGTCAAGGCTTCATCTAAGAAATTCAGACAACTTAAGACTATTACTACTTGGTGGAAAAGCAAGAGAAAAAAGATGAAAGAAATACTAGTCAAAAATGAGTAATAATTGACAATGCTTCATCTAAGAAATTCAGTCAACTTAAGACTATTACTACTTGGTGGAAAAGCAAGAGAAATAAGATGAAAGAAATACTAGTGAAAAATGAATAATAATTGCCAAGGCTTCATCTAAGAAATTCAGATAAATTAAGACTATTACTACTTGGTGGAAAGGCAAGAGAAATAAGATGAAAGAAATACTAGTGAAAAATGAATAATAATTGCCAAGGCTTCATCTAAGAAATTCAGATAAATTAAGACTATTACTACTTGGTGGAAAGGCAAGAGAAATAAGATGAAAGAAATACTAGTGAAAAATGAATAATAATTGCCAAGGCTTCATCTAAGAAATTCAGACAACTTAAGACTATTACTACTTGGTGGAAAAGCAAGAGAAAAAAGATGAAAGAAATACTAGTCAAAAATGAATAATAATTGACAAAGCTTACACAAACTTGTTAGGTAAGTTAATCATTGCTTTTCTTTGTCTCTCTTGCTTTCAATATGTCCTGTTAGTGTCAAATTTTCCAAGCCCTTTTTTCTTATGTGCCCTAGAAATTTCAACTATCTCTTTCTGATTCTAAATATAAGTGTCATTTTTGTTTCCATTTTCCATAAAACTTCCTGCTGGCTCACATGTTCAGTCCATGGTACTCTCAATATTCTTCGATAGCACTACATTTTGGTTGCCTCATTTCTCTTCTCCATCTGTGAGGAGATTGTCCAGCATTCAGTGATATTTGTTCAGTACTCTTTTCTTTGTTCCTAATGACATTTTCTTGTTTCTTAATACTTTGCTTAGCTTTTGGAAGGCATCTTTCGCTAACCCCACTTCACCTTCAGATTTCAATGTAACATGTTCTCTTCTCTGTTAAAATACTTACTAGACATTTAAGTTTTTGTACTTGCTTGATTTTGGCATCTCCAATTTATAATTTGCATGTTGGGCTGTTCCCTTTCCTGACAACCATATTTACTTTAAATTTTATGTTTTGTTCTTTCTTCTCATTTTCCTTCACTATCTTCTGTAGGAGTCCTTGTAGTTTCCTTTCTGTGTTTGCTATCAATACTTTATCATCTGCATATCTTATGTTGGTAAGATTGTGACCTAATTCTCTCAGGATTGTTTCACTTTAAAGGTCTGGTAAGAAGACACATCCTTGTCTCATACCCCTTTCTATCTTTGTATATTTACTGAATTCATTTTATATCCATATAGACAGTTTGCCCCTAGTATAAAAATGGATTATTCTAATATCTTTCCCAAATATATCAAGCTTACCTAGCAGTTCAAATAGTTCTTCATAACGTGCTTTATCAAATGCTTTTGCATAATTTATAAAGCATAGATATGCATTCTTTTGCATTTGTAATACTCTTTCTGGTATTATTCTGAGTACAAATATTGCATTCCTTGTTCCAGTGTCTTTAAAAAAACGTTCTGTTCCTGTTCAGAATTTGGATGATAAGTTTTGTTATCAGGCTCATATGGTTCAATGGAGTTTGCATTCATTTGCACTTGGCTTCTTAGACAGTGCTATGAAAATGGATCTAGATTAGATCTTCCAGTATATCACCACTATCGTATATATAATTTATTATTTCTGTAATTTTGCTGATGCCAATATCATTTAAAGCTGCCAGAAACTATTACAGTTCCATCTGGTCCTGCTTCTTTTCAATTCAGACTTTAATATTTCTAGTCCTTCCGTATTTCTGTGTATTGCAGGTCTTCCTATTTCATTGTGGTGGCATTCTCGGATGTATTTGTTTCATCTTTTAAGTATTTTTCTTTCTCTATTATCAAGATTCCCTCTTTTGATTTTATACATCCTCTTGTTTCTCTTATTCATTTATACATATTTACCTTATCTATGATGCTCTCTCTCTCTCTCTCTATATATATATATATATATATATATATATTGTGTATATTTATGCAGCAATTTTCATTAACGCATGTTTCATTAAATAATATAGACAAGTTTTGTCTATTTATTTTAAGTAAGTTCCTTTCATATTGTCTGATAAGATTAATCACATTATCATTGAAAGACGAAAGGAAAACACCATATTGATACATGTTTAAATCCAATCTAAGCTTTCAGCTTACACAAGCCATTATCAAAGATGACAATTTCAATAAATCAAACAACACATGGATGAAACAACAATGATAGTCCGCCCTTGCTGCATAAAAATTTCCAAGTAACGCCAAACTCGTATATACGAGATGCAGGAGTGAAAATCATGTCGTAGCATGTGACATCACACATGACCATGCGAGAGTGAAAAACGAGAATTATTAAGTATGGGAAGCTGTTGGTATAAACCAATGGCTTCTGTTATAAATTATAGGCATTTAAGGATATTTGTGGAGATTTCATAGTTTATTTTAGGTTTCAACTGTTTTATGTATAAGAATTTTTAATTTTTGTTTATTGTTTTCATGTTTAAGTATAGTTGCATTGTCAACAAGTATTTTCCGGAATTGAGTACACAGACAGGCATGTTGTTTTAAATGTCTAAAAATATTAGAGTTATCATTTAAATGTAGAGTCAAGTGCCGTGAAAGCGAGATTGTGGTGTGACCAACATAAATATACACACACATAAACTCACACAGAGCGTGCAATGGATAAATTGTCGTTTAAATAATGCAAAAATGAAAATAACACTGACATTGCATTTTAACAATTAAATAATTTGTAAATTAAATAAAGGATTCAGTTTGAAATTCCTTGAATGTTATCTGCATCAACTATTGCTTGAAGAAGGCTGCTAAAGTCTAAATTTATTCAATAAAATTGCTATTGACTTCAACCAAAACCTCCAGATGACTTCGGAATCTCTTGCCACTCTTCCAGACAGCCTCTTCTTTTAATTTGGTGAATGCTGCTATAATCCTTGCCTTCAGTTCATCTTTGGTGTTACAAGGAGTTCTGTTGGTCTTTCACTCAACTGCACCCCACACTGACATCTCACTTTAAAAGATATAATTAACTAAATTACATAAAAATATCTTGAAATACTAAAGAGTAAATTTATTCAATAAAATCACCATTGGCTTCAACCACGGCCGCCACATGACTTTTGGAATCTCCTGCAACTCTTCTGGACGGTCTCCTTGTTTAAGTTGGTGAATGCTGCCATAATCCTTGCCTTCAGTTCATCTTTGGTGTTACAAGGAGTTTTGTTGGTCTCTCGCTCAACTGCGCCCCATACATAATAATCAAGGGGGTTGCAGTCTGAGGAGTTATGGCCAGATGTAAGGGGGTGATGCAGTCACAGAAATTGTCTGACAGCCATGACTGGGTTCTCCTGCTTGTATGTCATGGTGTAGAGTTCTGTTGCCAGACATAGGGTCTTTTAGCAGCCACCCTCTTAACCCAGGGCAGCACTACCTCCCCAAATCATTTGATGTAGGCCTTTGTGTTGAGTCTGAGGCACTGTGAGAAGATGAATGGAGGCATGATGTTGCCATTACTAGTGATCAGTCTAAACACTTTTGTAATCACCATTAGACTCATCCAACTCTTTCCAAATTCTCTGCACTGTCCTCTTATTGACATCTAAACATTCTGAAATGTTTGTATTGGAGCTTTCAGCATCAATGCCAAACAGTACAGCATGCCATTTCCAGTTTTCTGGTGTAATGAATTGTATCATGGTGCTCTTTTTCTCACAAATGGTGCCCAACTGACCCTACTATACTGTGCAGTCAACAAAATTAAAAACAATGCATATGCACAAAATTAAAAATATAAAATGGTTACAATTTACCCATTGCACACTGTATTTCTTTTCATTGAGCCCTTCCTTTTTTGCCTGCCTGCATTTTTTTTCATAATTTCTTTGTTGTATTATCTTGCATTCTGTAGCATACCAGATTTCCCTTACAAGAACAGGATATACTGTTTATCCTTGAAACTCATTAACCGCCGGTATTGGTCTTAAGACAGCTATAAAAGTTTGAAAATCCACCAGATGTGATATGTATCTTCAGAGAGCCACTAAATACTCATCAGCTTAGGCTAAAAACAATAAAGACAAAGATACTCGTCCAGACAAAGTGTTCAGTAACAAAAACAATTGAAATCCTCAGATAATTAAGCACAATTATTAATCCTTTGTTTAAGTCCAATTAATTACTGCCATAAAATCCATCTTTGCTAACATAATATGGCAAAGTTGTTTTATAGTGATTATATTTAACTAGACTTGACTGAAGTAATGATTTTTATCTGTGAGTGAGTTGAGTGTTTAAACAAGACAAAATCAATTTGTACCACAAATGACTTCTGGGCTGCATCATTTAAAAATGACTGGAGATGGGCCAATCAAAATAAAGATATTTTAAGATTCTATCAATAAGCCTTCTGCAATATTGAAAATAACTCAAGGGGAAAATTCCAAGTCTATTGTTCAATAAGTCAAAACTCTTGACCATCAATTTTTAAACTGTTCAATACAAAAGTTACAGAGCATATTTTTGTAAACCAAAGAAAATAATCAGATTTATAAAAGATGTAATAAAGTTTAATGAATGAAGTTTTAGTTGAAACTATTTTGTAATCAGTTTGATATGATTGTGAATGAAAGAGAAATATGAGTGATTACACAGAAAATATGTTTAAATCAGGGAAAATGGTCAAGTAAATGGGGCAATGACTCGATATATTTTGGGGTTTTGTTCTAGAGGTAAAGAAAGCAAAATTAGTAAGATAATCAAAAATTACGAACAAATAACTCATAAAACTTACCATTTGCAATGCAGTTTCATAGTAAAAATCATTTCCAATGCATTTTCATAGTAAAAATCACTGGCCAATGTATTTTCATAGTAAAAATCCTTGGCCAATGCATTTTCATAGTAAAAATCATTGGCCAATGCATTTTCATAGTAAAAATCATTGGCCAATGTATTTTCATAGTAAAAATCATTGGCCAATGCATTTTCATAGTAAAAATCATTGGCTAATGCATTTTCATAGTAAAAATCATTGGCCAATGTATTTTCATAGTAAAAATCCTTGGCCAATGCATTTTCATAGTAAAAATCATTTCCAATGCATAGTAAAAATCATTGGCAATGAATTTGTGTATGTGCTTTATATATGTATTGTCACTATATTATGCAATAATTAAAGTAAATATAAGTTTTTCTTTACTAAATCCTACTTGTGATATCATTATTTATATATAGAAAATTTGAGAATAAAAAAAACAAAACTAAATAATAGATTATTTAATAAGCTGATGTCTAAAGTGTGCAATAATGATGAGAAATGATTCAGGGATGTATTGCTTAAAAGAAGATTCTAACCTGTGGTCCATTGTAGTCAATAAGGTTGAGACAAGGCACCAGTCCATGGGATGTGCGCTGATAGTTTATGATGTCCCCAGAAATTACCTTTGATTGGTTTATACACACCATATTTTCAAACATTTCGGTAGCAGATTTACTCCAATTTTCATTGTCTGTCAAAAAGAGAGAAACTTCCATAATTACCTACATGAGTAAAATTCACTGAAATAATATATATTTCTTTTTGTAGTAAAATCATTTGAACTGAATTTTCATAGTAAAAATCATTCGCCAATGCATTTTCAAAGTAAAAATCATTGGCAGTGTATTTTTATAGCAAAATTATTTCCATTGCATTTTTATAATTAAATCATTAGTAATGCATTTTTCTACTAAATTATTTCCAATGTATTTTATAGTAAAATCATTTCCAGTTCATTTTCATAGTAAAATCATTTACAATCAACATATGAAATTAAAATTAATTTCTTTTAATTAAAAAAAAAAAACCCTGACAAATTTAATTTCAAGAATCCTTAAAACTTAGAATCCTCTAATATGTGCCATTTTGCTTCAGAGTATAGGGGATCATGGCTCTACACTATTTCATAACCCTCTCATTTCTTGTCTTGCCATCCATTTAAAGGAGCTCATTAGGTAGGTTATCCAAAGTTTCACTCTGTCCCTCTTGCCTTCCATATATCCTGTGAGTGTCAAATTTTCCAAGCCCTCTCTCCTCATTATGTGCTACAGAAATGTCAACTATCTCTTTCTGATTCTAATTATAAATGTCTATTTTTGTTTCTATTTTCTTTAAGACCTCTTCATTGTTCACATGGTCTGTCCATGGTATTCTCAGCATCCTTCTGTAGAATCACATCTCTTTTGATTCAAGTCTCCTTTTCCTCTGTGAAAAAATTGTCCAGCACTCACTGACACATAGGAAGATTGATCTTATGTAACAGTTCAATACACTTTTCTTTGTTTCTAATGAAATTTTCCTGTTTCTTAATACTTTGCTTAGCCTTTGGAAGACAACTTTCGCTATCACAGTATACCTTCAGATTTCAGTGTCACACTTTCTGTCCTCTGTTAAATTTCTTCAGTGTCGTGCCCCTTCAAGATGTAGGCAATCATGGCCTTCCACATCTTCCTGTCCCCTGTAGCTCTTAATAAATTTTTTCTTTCTGTTATTTCTCTGAAAACCTGTTCTACAATCCATTTGCTCAAGCTCATCAAATATGTTACACACTGGTCTCCTCAGTCCCTCATTCCTTCAATCTGTCCTGTGAGTATCAGATTTTCCAAGCCCTCCTTCCTCATTATGTGCCCCATAAATTTCAACTGTGTCTTCCTGATGTTAAGTATAATGTTCCTTTTTGTTTCCATTTTCTCCAAAACTTTGCTGTTGCTCACATATTCAGCCCATAGTATCTTCAGCATCTTTCTGTAAAGCCACATTTCTGTTGCTTCAAGTCTCTTCTTCATTTCAGAGGAGATTGTCCAGCATTCACTGCCATATAGGAGGACTAATATTACATAACAGTTCTGTACTGTTTTCTTTCTTTCAAGTCCCTTCTTCATCTGTGAGGAGATTGTCCAGCATTTACTGCCATATAGGATGACTGATATTACGTAACAGTTCAGTACTCTTTCCTTTGTTTCTGTCTTTTCTTCAAATATGAAGAGCTTTTCCAGCATTCACTGTCATATAGGAGGACTGATATTACATAACAGTTCAGTACTCTTTTCTTTGTTTCTAATGAAATTTTTCTATTTGTTAATACTCTGCTTAGTATTTGGAATGCATCTTTGGCCATCCCAATACTTCTTCAGACCTCAGTGTCACATTTTCCGTCATCTTTTAAAACACTTGCCAGATATTTAAATTTCTGTATTTGTTTGATTTTAATATCCCCGATTTGTAATTTGCATTTTAGGCTCACCCTTTTGCTAGCGACCATGCATTCTGCTTCTTTTAGTTTATGCTTAGTCTTTTCTTTTCGCTTTCCTTTGCTATCTTCTATAGAAGCTTTTATAGTTTTCTTTCTGTGTCTGCTAGCAACACTGTGTCATCTGATATCTTAGAGTGTTAAGATTGTGACTGCCACAATAATGAAACCTGGTAAGACTTCTAATTCTCTCAGAATTGCATTGTTGTATACATTGAATAGATGTCTGAGAATTGGTTGGAAGCACACACACAAAAAAACTATATACAAGTCCAACAGGCAAATCAATTCCACAATTATCTCCATTCCTCAATCTCAAGTACACAACTCATCAGAAATGGGCCTCCTCTTAAATGAGCATATCGTGCTTTTATGGACATGACCCAGCCATTGCTCAGCCAATGAGTGCACAGAACCAGCCAATAAAAATTCAACTTTAACATTTAACCCAAAACCTACTCATGTAAGGCAAAATCGCTGACCCTTGAAATCCACAGTCTGAAATGGCCATAACACCTTATCAACGTAGATTTACAAGTAGGCCTTTCTTAGGTCCAAGAGCGATACATTGGGTCTTTGGCATCACCATTCCCTAAGGTTCTGCACACACACGCCTGCATTAGCAGTAAATGCCTCTACAAATTCATTTAATTTGCAATAGTCAAGTGCCAGCCGGACCTTCTGCTTGTGCCCTTGTTAGCATTAAAGAACCCATTGAGATTGATATGACGTAAAACAAACCAAACCAAACCAGGAAAATGGGTCACTTTTATGTAAACCAGTAGTAAATTTGATCCTCACTTGGTGCTCTATACTTTCGGCCTTGTGCCATATCTAATATAAATATTGGGTGAGAATTGGTTGGAAGCACACAGATAGAAAAATTATATACATGTCCAATAGGTTCAACAGGCAAATCAATTCCATAATTATCTCCATTCCTCAATCTCAAGTACATAACTCCTCATTAGAAATGGGCCACCTCTTGAATGAGCATATCATGCTTTTATGGACCTGACCCAGCCATTGCTCAGCCAATGAGCACCAAGAACCAGACAATAAAAATGGCTACAAGTGACACCACCACTTCCGACCACACATTGTGCTGCCCAATTCACCTTCAGTCCAAAGCTCACCAATTTGCCGTCTCTACACTCCATTGCAAAACAAGCATGTGACTCTGGCCCTTTTGGGTCGCTGAGGTAAGTCTCCGCTACAGTAGATTCGGTGAGAAGAGATCTCTTTATCTTACACCCCTTTCTAATTTTTATATCTGCTGAATTCATTTTCTGCCCATATGCAGGTGGTTTGCCCCCAGTATAGATTCTTGATTATTTTAATATTTTTCCCCAAATATGTCAAGGTTGCCAATCCTCTCTAACAGGTGTTTGTGGCCTACTTTATTGATTGACTTTATGTTCTGTTAAAATACTTCCCTGATATAACATTTTGGTGCTCTCTTTAAATTTTTAAATTAATTTTTTAACCTAACATTTTTTATAGTGGGTACATGTGTTTCAGTTAACATCTCTTTTTTTTTTTTTTTTTTTTTTTTAAAAAAGTCATACTAAAGAACAATGTGCCTTCCAACCAAAATCTAACTTATATCTTCTTTTTCAATCACAAAAACCACTTGGATACCCAAAATGTGTCACTACCAATTTGGCTACAGGTGACTGTTAGGTATTTACACTATCTACATTGTTCAGGCTGTTGTCCTCATCTTTATTGTCATATTCACGATGTTTCAACCATTACACACTCCGGCCTTCTTCAGGTGATATATGTTGGAATTTCAAACCAAACCCTTTATTTCATCCACCAGGGTAGATTGTTCTAGTTCCACATGCCATGTCTTTTCTGGATATCTCAGTTTCAGTTATTTCCCCTTTTGTAATTCAACTCTCCAAGTTTTTATTCATCTCTGCTGGGGCCAGGTATTGAACTCACAACTCTTAGGATAAAGCAAGATACATGTTCTTATTGCTCTCCTCCCTACTGGGAGAATGCACATCTCTCATAGGCACTTCTCTGAATCTATAACTAATAACTTAATTTGGGCCAGTTCATATTAATTTCACTGTTTAAGAAAAAAAACAAGGATGTTATTTCTAAACTGTCAAATGAGACTGACCGCAGATGGGATCATAAAGTTATTGAAAAACTCCCTTTCAATAGCTGCATAGTATATGCCTCACCAAGAATACACATTTTTGAATTTAGAGTTGTCCTCCTCGTACCTCTCCCAAGGGTATTTGCATACAAGTGAATGTAAAGAACTCAACTGGAATTTGAATTTGACTCTTAGATTTATCATTCCTAAATATTATCCATTACAGATAGCTGATATACATATATAGAGAGAGAAGAAGTGAGGAAAAAAAAACAGGTATATTGAGAGAGAGGGAGATAGAAATAAATATATATATATAGAGAGAGAGAAGGGAGATAGAAACAGAGAAGGAGGGAAATTGAAACATATATATAGAGAGAGAGGGAGATTGCAACATATATAAATATATATATATATATAGAGAGAGAGAGAGAGGGAGATTGAAACACAGAGAGGGAGAGCAATAGAAACTATATATATATATATATATACACACACATATATAAAGAGAGAGAGGGAGATAGAAATAAATATATATATATAGAGAGAGATAGAAACAGAGAAGCAGGGAAATTGAAACATATATATAGAGAGAGAGGGAGATTGCAACATATATAAATATATATATATATATATATATATAGAGAGAGAGAGAGAGGGAGATTGAAACACAGAGAGGGAGAGCAATAGAAACTATATATATATATATATATACACATATATAAAGAGAGAGAGGGAGATAGAAACAGGTATATAGAGAAGCAGGGAAATTGAAACATATAAGAGAGAGGGAGATTGCAACATAATTTATAGAAAGAGATTGCAACATATATATATATATATATATATAGAGAGAGAGAGAGGGAGATTGAAACACAGAGAGGGAGAGCAATAGAAACAATATATATATATATAAAGAGAGAGAGGGATATAGAAAACAGATATATATATATATATAGAGAGAGAGAGAGAGGAGGAGAGCAGTAAGAACAGTTATATAAAAAGAGCGGGGAAATTGAAACAGGTATAGAGAGAGGTCAATAAAAACAGATACATATTGAGAGAGATATGTTAACAGAAACAGATATATAATTTAGAGAGAGAGATAGGGAAATAGAAACTGATACTGATATATAGAGAGAAGGAGAGCAATAAAAAGACATACATATATATATAGAGAGAGAGGGAGAGAGGGCAATAGAAACAGATATATAGAAAGAAGGATTACAAGAAAATACTTCCCTTTCCCTGGTGAAAAGATAGTTGGTTGAATAAAGTCATGCTTGCCCAAAAATAAATCTTTCATATTATTCTGATGAACACACAAAATCAACTGTTTTTAAACCTAATGTGGTCCACACTTGTTAATCTCATAGTACGCATGCAGCCCATGGACTATATTTCATACAAGCCAGGTTTATAATAATAAGAACTATGATTATTTTTTTTTTGTTTCCAATAAAATTTTCTTGTTTCTTAATACTTTGTTTAGTTTCTACAAGGCATCTTTTGCTGTTCCAATACATCTTCAGATTTCAGTTTCTCTAAATAGAAAGCGACATGACCAAGAGTGAAGATTGTTGAAAGTAGCTTTTATAAAGTAAAAATTAGCATGGCAAAAAATAAAATAGGACTTACCTGTGGGTTTTATGTTGGCAAGGTAACATTCAAGAGCTTGGAATGGAAGGCTTAGGAAAGAACCACTGAAGACCACAAAAAAAAAAATCGATGTAGACAAAATCTCATAAATTTTAGGTGATGGGTGGGTCTTGGCGGTTTATTTTCATTAACTTTTATAAATGTTACATTTTACCTTGAGTAATTTTAAATTCATTAATCAAATATTATTTATCTACAAATATGGTTCTCATAATGGCCGTCATATAAATAGATATATGGTCTGCTTGGTGACCGAAAATAAAATTTGCTGACAATGGGAATCTAGAAAACTTATAGAAGAACAGGAAAATAAACTAAGGAAAAAAAGGTGAAAGGGTAGACCCCCACCTAAGTGATAACCAACAATGCTCTATGTGTTGGTTATTAAAACAGTAAAAATGATTCATTGAATCACACCTCAAAAGAGACAAAGTTCAGACTGCTACTTAAGTTTCATGCTGCGACAATCGTCAGATCTATAAATTTTTGAATGGATTTTTTTAACAATGCTATTTTTATTGATTTGTTTGAAACTCATCAAGGAAGGTGCCATAGTTTTTTGCAATTCACCTGAGGATGATCTTGGAGGAGATCGAAAGTACTTGGTTTAGCAAGAACTATGGCACCTTCCTTGATGAATTTCAACTTAACATCAAAACAAATACTTAGAAAACTTGAACAGATTATTGTAAAAATAAACAGACTTAATATGTCTATATTATTTAGTGAAATATATATATATATATATATATATAATTACACTTGCAAGTAAATTGTTCATATTAACATTTTTACAAAAGCAATTCTTCTTTGTCTCCTCCATTTCCAAAACTGCAAGTTTTAATTTGTGACACTCTCTCTATAAAATCTCTAAGTCTCAAAACCCTTAGGTTGCAATTTTTTATTCACCTAATCACATGATTTTCACATATGACACTTAAATGACTCCATGCCTTATTTGAAAAGGATACTAAATTCAAACTAATGTACTTAAAGTTGTTGAAGGTTCTGATATTTTTACAGGATGTAAATACACAATGCTTACCATAATTTACGAATATCACACTTGGACACTACTTCTCGGTAACCATAATCAACACAAAAAACCTGGTAACCATCATCTAACACTTCCGTAATACGTGCACGGAACCATTTGGTTCCATTATCAAGGCACACTGCAACAATATCATTCTTAGCAGCCTCAGAAATTCTGCATGCCTACAAAAAAGTAAAAAATAAAATCATTTATTTTGTTTTTATTTCTTAGATACAGGATTGTCAGTTATAATTCATTCTGAATTTGAATTTCTTTCATCTTATTTCTCTCAAGTAGTAATAGTCTTAAATTGTCTGAATTTCTTAGATGAAGCCTTGTCAATTATTCATTTTTCACTAGTATTTCTTTCAATTTGTTAGTTATTAGTTAAATATATATATAAAGTTGTACACATATTGTATATGTTTTATTGGATATGACAAAGAATGTTTTGTAAGATTTTATTCAGTTTTTCTGATATTCTTAAAATTTTTGTTTTATGACAAATAACTGTTGTTAGAAAGTGTATGTTGTGCTTATTGTCCTGAGCACTTTCATTAAATTCTTTAGCCATTTTTTTTTTTTTTTTGTTGGAGTAGATTTTTGTCTTTAGTATATTTTCTTTTTGTTAGCTGTACTGTGTTGTGTCAAAGTAGTGTTAATTTCATATTGGACATTTTGTTTAATTTTCAAAACACAGCCAGGATACACTGACTGTTTTCATAGCAAGTAATGTTAAGTGTAGGTCTGTTGGATTTGAATCTGAATGCTTCAATTCATTTATTTTTTACAACCAGATCATCTTAATATGTTAGTATTATCTACATATTTTTTTCTTATGGGTGTAAGGAGTTAAGTGTGAATGTTTAAGTCATTCTCTTATTGAACTATGATTGTTAAATTACTGCTTGTGATGAGTGAATTCATTTTAGTTTTAACTTCATTTTCAGGTTCATTGGTAATCTGGAGTTTGGATTTCAGAGGTATGGTTTTATTGGTAACTATAACACCATACTTATGAAAAAAAAAGCAGAATATAGTAACAACCAAATTAACCACCTGTATAAGCCAAAAATGCTTAGGACAATAAACTCTAAAAATTGCTACCCAAATATGGTGGACTCTCCTATTGTGAACAATAAATGAGGATCAGCATTGGATGGTACCTTTTGTTTTACATTTATGCATGCTAGCAGGGGCTATTGTAAGGGAAAGACATATTTCATTTGTGCTTTCTTAAGTGTGATACTAGTCCAGCCTTGCTGCAGGCAACAAAGCCACACTGACAGACGAAATTTGTTAAAGCAGGATTTTGATGGTGTCTCTGCTGCAGAGTTTGATGAAGCTGATAACAGTGCTTCAGTCTACTGTCTTCAAAACCCTTTAACTTAATGAAACATGTCTTATACCACTCCTTTTGGTTTGATGCTTGGGCTTACCAAGTTTTCAGGTCAAAGTTGAGATGTTTCAGGTTGTTTTTCAATTTGTCTTTGTAGTGTAAGAGTGGACGTCCAACTGAACAATTGGAGTTTGGTAGTTATCCATACAACACCTTTTTTGGAAGCCTATGCTCATCCATTCTCACAATATGATCTGCCCACCTAAGTTGTATCTTTGCTAGAATGATTTCAATGCCTGTGATGTTGTTACATTTCTTCAGTATTGCACTATTCTTGACGCTGTCATCCCATTTTATATCACATATGGCACAAAGACAGCGCATGTGAAATACCCAAATATACAGTGTTGTTTGATAAAAGTGAGTCACCTGATTTTTTTTACTAAAAATATTTTTTGTCTATTGTTTTTGGGATTAAAATAATTTTTAATCTTACTAATATAAAGACCCCTTCTTGACCAACTAGGAAAAAAGTTTATTCACCCTAAGGTATTCTATTGATAATTATAAATTTGGATATAAATAAGATTCAGGGAAAAACTCTGTGCAAAAAAAGTGACTCAGATATTGCATTCTAATGATTAAACTGGTAAATTTAAAGAGCTTTTGACAAAATATTGAAAACTATTTTACAATACACTCAGAACAATATTCTAGAGAATTCTAGAACAGCTTAAATTAAATCTAGAGTATTCCAGAATATTCCAGAAAGCCTCATATAGTATAAAAACAGCTTGAAATAGCCACTCAACTCACCAACCAGATGAAAGGGTACAAACATGCATCAGAACCACTTAAGGCATCTATTATTGCCTTCTCAAAAGCAGGCAAGTCTACGAGAGAAATTGCAGAAATTGCAATAACCTCACAATCAACTGTCTCTTGAGTGCTTAGGGCACATAATGATGTCACTTCTGCTCCAAGGAAGGAAACAAGGGGACAAAAGAAAAAGATTGATGATAGAACTGGCAGGGTAATCAAGAGAGAAGTTGCAAAGAATAAAACTATAACTAGCCAAGAAATTGCAGCCAGTCTAAATGAAGAGCAAAGTGTTAGTCTTGCCTCTTCAACAGTCCATCAGAACAAGGTTACAAATCTTGTACATGAAGGTTTAAACCATTAATAATCAAAGACTACAAAGCCAAGAGACTTGAATGGGCTGACTATTACAAAAATTTCACCGTAGAAGACTGGAAGAATGTTCTCTTCTTTGATGAAACAAAAGTTGAGCTAAATTCAAAGGATAAGGTGAGTCACTTTTATCGAACAGCATTGTATATAGATAGATAGATAGATAGATAGATACATACATAGATAGATATTCAAATATAGACCATAGATCCAGTGATATGATTATATATATTTTTTCCTCACCTCCAACTCCTCTGATTTTCCATAAAAGGCCTCAAGTTCATTTTGAAGTTGGATTAATTTTGTAAGGTTTTCATTACAGATGTGTCCCCAGAAATGGCCCGGATTTTCAGCAGCAACTACCATTACTTCTAACACATCTCTACGCTGATTTCCCAAGGGAGGTAACCCTTGTTCACTTTCAATTTCCCATTTTTCTCTCACAGGTGGCACTGCAAAAATAAATAAATAAGAAAAAATCAACAATTTGCAAGACAATAAAACGATTGTGATACATGTACAATTCTAAAGAAGTAACAGATTTTTATATAAATATACTATTTAATAAATAAACAGAATGTCTATTCAAATACGGGTATCCAATAAAAATAATGTTTAAGTAATAAAATCTGTCGGATTAATAAATAAAAATGCATCACTTCTTTAAAAATTGCTTTGTTTACACTAGGACATGTAACTGAGCACTTGATTGATGTTACCTTCAGCATCCCAACTCTAGAGTTTCATAGGTGAACTTGCCCAGGGGGTATCAGCAATTTACTGCTAATGGAACATAATGGACATTTTCAAGAAACTGGGAAAAATTTGTGTTTATAAGGAACTATTAAACTTGACCTACAATGCCCACTGTGGCCAAGTTGGTTAAATCTAATTTCTCCTGCCAAGGGGGACACAAGTTCAAATCCTGCCGAAGAGTGTATAATTTTTTCTTTAATAAGATTTCACAAATATTCAGGCCAGTAGACAAAAAAGAATGCACATACTTTTCACTAATAAGATTTCTCGAATATTCAGGCCAGTAGCCAAAAAAATATAATATACTGTTTGACAAACAAACAGAACATCTACTCAAATATGGGTATCCACTAAAAGAAACGTTTAAGCAATAATATATATACATGGTGCGATGGGTAAATTGTCGCCATTTTATATTTCTAATTTCATGTATGTGTGTTGTTTGTTTTTGATTTTATTGACTGCACAGTATAGCAGGGTCAGTTGGGCACCATCTGTGAGAAAAAGAGCACCATGATTCACCAGAAATTTGGAAACAGTATACTTGTCATTCATGCTGGAATATGAACATTTCAGAGTGTGTGTTAATCTGAGGACAGTGCAGAGGATTCAGAAAGAGCTGGATGAGTCTGATGGTGGTTATGAAGATGCTGCAGCTCGGAAAATTCACTCTGATCATTTTGATAAGAAAAACACTCACAAATTTGTTGGTGAGATCCTGGCCATGATTGACAATGATCCCACCAAGACAATCAAGTGCATAGCCAGGGACACAGAAGTGTCTGAGTTTCTTATCAGGCAGGTAGTGCATGAAGACATTCAGTATTTCTCGTACAAGATGAGAAAGGGCCAATTTGTATCCCAAGCCATTACGAATAAGAAGAAAGCTTTTGAACAAACTCAAGCATCCCCTCCAACCAAACATGCTTTGGTTTTTCTCAGACAAGAAATATTTCTGCCAGGATAAGAAGCTGAACACACAGAACAACCACTAGCTTGCTGCGTCCCCACTAGCAATAACAACATTATGTCTTTATTCATCTTCCCACAGGGCCTCAGGCTCAACATGGAGGCTTACATCAAGTGTAGGAGGTAGTGCTGCCCTGGGTCAAGAGGGTGGCTGCTAGAAGACCCTGTGTTTGGTAACAGGACTCTGCACCATGCCACACAAGCAGGAGAACCCAGACATGGTTGTCAGACAATTTCTGCGACCACATCAATCATTACATCTGGCCACCTAACTCCTCAGACTGTAACACCCTCTTATTATTATTTGTGGGGCACAGTTGAGCGAGAGACTAACAAAACTCTTTGTAACACCAAAGAAGAACTGAAGGCAAGGATTATGGCAGCATTCACCAACTTAAACAAGGAGACTGTCCAGAAGAGTTGCAGGAGATTCTGAAGTCATGTGGAGGCCATGGTTGAAGCCAATTGCAATTTTTATTGAATAAATTTAGTCTTTAACATTTCAAGATAATTTTGTGTAATTTTGGTAAATATATCTGTTAAAATGGGCTGTCAGTGTTATTTTCATTTTTGCATAATTTAGACAAAAATTTATCCATCGCACACTGTACATATAAATGGTGTTGGTTGGTATGTTTACAGACATAGACCATGTGGACATAGAAATCAACACTGGGTGGTGACTGTCAGTTTCATGTCTTCTTTACTCTGAAGATCACATTGAGATGTGAAACTGACAGTGACCATGCAGTGTTGATTCTTATGAGAACTATGTACACAGGAAGGATGAGAGATGGTTTTGCACAGATGCATGGAGGTTAACCCTTGGTGATTCATACCAAGTTCCCATCGTCTATAATGATCAGGGTCATGGGCAGTGAGAGCTGAATTTCTTTGTTTTTGTTGTTATTATGACATTTTAGCTGTTGTGTCCTCCAGCCTTCTTCAAGCAATAGTTGATGCAGATAACATTCAAGGAATTTCAAACTGAACCCTTTATTTAATTTACAGATGTAGATTGTTCTCATTACACTGTCCATAGCTGGGGATATTTTGTCTTTGCAAGAAAACTCCTTGTGTGGATTTTTAGATCTTTTGTGTTTATATTCAGGACATCTGGTTTGGAGTTCCTACTATATATTTAAAGAATCTTGATAAAAGAATCTGTAATTCACCACCACTGCTCTGGCAGGTTTACCATCATTTCTCTTTCTTTATTTATTAATGTTTCCCACATTGTACTTATTTCTATGCTAGGCCTGCCAAGGTGTACAATAAATTCAGCCTTAACCACTTGATACCCTTCGTTGAGCCTGTACTCTGGAACAACCAAAACAGCTTCAGACATGGCAGATCTACCCTAAGCCAAATCCTGTATATGCACAGACTTATTGAGGAATCCGAACCAAGCAAACTAGACCTTGCATTGGTTTTCATTGACTTCTCAAAAGCTTTTGACTCTGTTGAAAGATCTAAAATGTTTAAGATTCTTAAACTTTATGGAATCCCTGACAAAATGACTGATGCCATCAGGGTCATGTACACAGACATCTCATCAACCATTCTCACTCCTGATGGAGAAACACCACCTTTTTCCATTAAAGTTGCAATACTCCAGGGTGATACACTTGCACCATTTCTGTTTATTATTGTTGTGGACAATATGCTTCGTATGTCAGTTGACAATCTTCAAGAGTTTCCAACTATGCCCCACAAGAAGCTCTTGCTTCCCTGACAAATATCTTATAGATACTGATTTTGCTGATGACATCGCACATATCAGTCAGTCTCTAGAGAATGCACAAGTTCAACAATCTTTTGAGAAAGCTTCCAACTGCGTAGGTCTCTATCTCAATGAGTCAAAAAGTGAATACATGAACAGATGTACAACCAACAATGACTATCATATAAAATCCCTTAATAACACTATTATATAGCAATAAAGTGTCGCTGCCGACACTTGAGTTTGAACATAGATCACCTGTGATGGCTCACTGGCGATCCTATTATTGAATTAAGTAGACCAAGTCATCATAGAGAAAATGCATATATGGGAGGTAGCATGTGTTTAATTGATCGCATTTCTATTCTATCCTCTATTACTATATGGATCACCATTTCTATTCTATCCTCTATTGCTATACGGATCACCATTTCTATTCTATCCTCTATTACTATACATATCACCATTTCTATTCTATCCTCTATTACTATATGGATCACCATTTCTATTCTATCCTCTATTGCTATACGGATCACCATTTCTATTCTATCCTCTATTGCTATACGGATCACCATTTCTATTCTATCTTCTATTACTGTACGGATCACCATTTCTATTCTATCCTCTATTACTATATGGATCATCATTTCTATTCTATCCTCTATTACTATACATACCCCTATTCTCTACTCTATTCATTATACTATTTCTCTATTTGGATCACTATACAGATTACTATTTGAGTGAGTATTATCGAGCAAGTACTTTTAGTGCGAGTATTATTCAAAGGCATCTGACACCAGTATTGTTCAATGGCATACTATAGTTGTATCTGCAATTAAAAATTACTACAATGAGCATTATGAAAGTGACAATGAGTATTCGTTGGTATCACAAAGTGGAAATAAGTGTTTGTTGGCATTACAAAAAAACACCAATTTGAATCCAGTTGAGGATTATAAATATTAAGGATCATTCATCTCCTCCTCCTCCTCCTCCTTGAAAGACTTCCAAATTAGGTATGGCATGGTCTGCATGCAATGATATACACAAGATCTGGACATCACAACTGGACACAAAACTCAAGATCAAAATATTCAGAGCCACTGTTGAGCCGATTGTACTCTATGGCTCAGAGACATAGACACTCTCTAAAGGCATGGAGAAACATCTGGATGGAACCTACACTCGTCTTCTGATGAGAGCTCAAAACCTTTCTTGGAAATGCCATCTGACGACCATCCACCAAATCTACAGCAGTCTTCCCTGTGTTCCCTCTCTCATACAAGCTTGTTGAGCTCGTTTGTTAGCCACTGCCACCATGCCTAGAATGAGGCTGTCTCCTCTCTCCTACTCTGCATTAAACCTGAACATGGGAAGAAAACTATCATTCCCTGACGTCATCTCAAGCGATGCAGGCATTGGTAGACAGGACATGGGGACAACAATGAAGGACTGCAAAATCTGGCATAGTGTTGTGGACTCTATAATCTCAACAGCGGTCAACACATGATAATGAGAAGTATAAGTACCCTTTCGTTTCTATTTTCCTTAAAACTCTCTAGTCACTTACACATACCATCCATGCAGTGTCTAATAAATGATAATTTCTCATCTAAAAGTTGTGGATAAACATTTTAGAAATGTATACTTACTTTGTGTTGTTTCTAATGTTTCTTCAGCCAGAGGAATTTGGGATTCCTGTAATCTTACAGAATCAGATGTGGTTTGGAATGTTTCAAATTCATCAATTTTTTCATTGATCAGTTTCTATAATGGTGGGATAAAAAAAAAATCAACAAAAATTGCAATTAAAAACCTTCATATTTTCAACCAACACTGAAGCAAAAAAAAATAAGTTAATAATTAAATAAGCACATGGAAAGTTCTACAACAATAAAATATCTGTAGAAATTCCCCAATCATGTCGTCAAATATTTGAGCTTAACAACTTTAACAAAATATTGCAATAACAATCATAAATATGAATGCTAGTCGTTATTTCAAGAAATAAGCGGGTACAAGTGAGAGGTCAAATCATATAGTTGAGTTTAGCAACTTTAACAAAATATTGCAATAACAATCATAAATATGAATGTTGGTCATTATTTCAAGAAGTAAGGGGGTACAAGTGAGAGGTCAAATCATATAGTTGAGCTTAGCAACTTTAACAAAATATTGCAATAACAATCATAAATATGAATGCTGGTCGTTATTTTAAGAGGTAAGGGGAGTACAAGTGAGAAGATTTGAAATTGATAACGTTTTATTTCACTGAAACAGATGTTAGACTTTTCTATCTTCCCTTCTTTCATTTATTTTGTCATTGAAACCAAGTAGCATCTTTGATATGTCTTCTCATGCAATCAAAATGGAATAGTCTGTTATTTATGAGGTATTAGCAGGAGAGGTTGCTTCTATATTTCTTTTTTTCACTGAAGCCAAGTAGTATCTCTGATAATTCTTGAGAAACTAGTTTTAACCTGTGAACATTTCATAGTTTTCCTATTTTAAATTTCTGTGAATCCTAATTCTTCAGTTAATGATTAAATAAATCTCATGGCAAATTCTACAAAAATAAAATATCCATAGAAATTCCCCTCTTGCTTTGGTTTTAGTTTGTTTTATGGCATATCAACCTCAATGGGTTAAGGTTTTTATTTTCCAAAAATGTATTGCTGCTAATATTTTTTTCTTCAAAAATGTATTGCTGATAATATTTTTTTTTTTTTTGCAAAAATTTATTGCTGGTAATAATCTTCTACAAAAATGTATTGCTGGTATTAAAATCTATTTTTACACTTTTATAGTGTTTTGACCCCAGTTTGGGGGTCAACTATTTGCCCATAGCTGGGACCCTAACAGGTACTACCACTCTGGGTCAGGGTGAACCTGGGAACACCAGCAATTAAGAGGTGGTTCCATGCTCCTCAAAACCTTCTGATCAGAGGTCTTGCTGCCAGATGTAGTTTATTGTCATACCCAGGATGGTTCCCTATTGCATCATTAAATATTTGAGCTTAACAATTTTAACAAAATATTTCAATGACAATCATAAATATGATTGCTGGTCATTAAGAAGTAAGGGAGTACAAATGAAAAGATTTAAAATTGACACCTTTTTCTATTTCACTGAAACAGACATTAAACATTTCTATTTTCCCTTCTTGCTTTTATTTTCTCATTGAAACCAAGTAGCGTCTTTGATATGACTTTTGCCTTCTCATGCAATCAAAACAGAATAGTCTATTATTTAAGAGGTATTAGCAGTAGACGTTAAACCAAATAGCATCTCTTTTGTCTTTCCATGCAATCAAAATGGAATAGTCCATTATTTATAAGGTATTGGTAGGGCATAACAATTGTGCGAATTAACAAACGGAGAGGCAGGCACAATCATAATAGAATGTTATTATTTGCTGACAAATACCTTCATCATTAGTGTTTGTATCCTGTTTTTATTTTTTTAGTCT